>JAVHNF010027494.1:0-20035 GCA_034783455.1 Micropsitta finschii | reverse complement strand
AGTTCCAAAATACCCAAGTACTCTCCACTTGGGAAATATACAGGGTATGCAAGCCTAGACAAAATAAAATTAGTTTACATGCATTTTATATCCCTGTTTCCTTACTGCTCTTAGGTCAGTGACCTAAGGGTCAGAACCTTCAAAAAAATCCTTATCATATGCAGCTTCTTTTCCAAATCCTGAAGGCTGCTTCTCCCCTGAGCAATTTCTCCATTCCTCATCTGGTTCCACAATTAACCCAAAAACCCGGCTACAAAAGCCATCCTCTGTTCTTCTCAAACATCCAAACCTTTCACATCCCTGTCTTCATACGCTCTCCATTCCCCTATTACAACTCCACTTTCTCCATTTCAGTCCTCCAAGTGTCATTTCTACCAGTAGGCTGAAGTGGTTTTTTTTTGGACACAGCCATGTTATTACCTTGAACCATTCCCATCTGACAGAGACCCATCATGGTTTAATGACTTCCACTGTCACTGGCCAGGGAGATACAAGACTCAGCCCTGACAGCAGATGGCTGATTCACACACACTGATGTTCAGCGTTTCAACAATGATATGATCACACTTAGCCTATAAATTATAAAAACAGCAGTTCTGCGAAGCATGACTTAAAATTTCAAGGGACTGAAGTATTTCCAAGTCTGAACTTCAGATCTGGGTCAAATAGGTGTCAGCTGTGTATCTGCAGAATTTTAATCATCTCACCAGATTGCAGCTCTCTTTCTCACAAATAAATGATGTTTGGAAGGCCCACAGGCATGCTTCATGACAGCAAAGCAGGACTCTGTCACAGGGGGCTGGATGGGTCACCAAAACACTCACTCCTTCTGTGCAGTGTGTATGTAACTCTTGTAGGGTCTAGGCACAGAGTCAACTGATATCTGTCATATTTTGCTGACTGTGCATTTGGGCACAAAATCTAATTATTACAATTTTTGTTGACTAAGTCCTATAATAATTACTTATAGGAGAAGGAAAAAAAAAAAAGAAGAAGAAATAAATCCAAAAGAGTGCACTAACTTTGCAATGATTACTGTAGGCCTTCAGGTTTGGCTACAATACAGTCACCATTTCTTACAGTGGAGCACAGTAAAAGAAAGAAAAGGGTGACAAGAAAACATGTACCTGAAAGGTACTCACATCCTCAGGAAGAGTGAATGTTTACTTTTACTAGCTCAGAAGTATAAATACCTTGTATTACACAAGGGCACCTTTGGCTGAAAGGAAGGATTTGACATCTCTTCCTTCTTTGATGCATATCCTAAACAGGTTATTGAATTAATCTCTTCACAGCCCTCTGTCTCTCTTATACTACACCATATTTTGAAAGTATGTGTCACTCAGTGCTGAATAAGCCATTTGACTTTCTAGTTCAGTGGCTAGGAACTCATTTTCAAGTAATTTTTCTCATTAGGCAGAACAGAAACATTAACTGGGTCTTCCACATCCAGGCAAATAATTACCAATATGCTGAATACTCTGGGCATCTCACTTCTCTCCCTCTTCTTTCCCCACCTTTTTCACCTGAGAGAATTCCTTGAAACCCAACATATTTCCACAAAAAATACCAGAGCTAATAAAGCAAAAAAACTTCCAACATCTAAAATTTAATATTGAAGGTTAGCTATAGCTATCTATAAGGATATATACCCATACACATACATCAACATATACTTACATATAATTGATGTAAAATATGAATCAAAACCGTCATGGTGTTGCGGTGTGGTATGGCTGAAACGTTACTGGCACTTAATTAATTTGACCAAAGTATTCCTCTACTTGCAAAATCTGTTTGAATTACATTTACCTTTCCAGAAGTGGTTCAGAAAGAAGCCTTGTCTAGTTTAAACTCATCCAATACAACATAATGATTTCCTTGAAGTCCGGAGAGTCAAGAGATTCTTCCCCTTCCTTCCAGTTGTGAATACTGAGTGTGATCTACAAGAAAAAGAAAGTAGGAAAAGAAGTTTGGCAAGCTCTCAGGGAGTTGGTATTTTCAAAATCCTTACAGAACAAGGCCCTGACTCCAGAAGATCAGCCCATGAATCCATCAATCACTGCTTGGTTTCCAGAAAGAATTCAATGCAAATTTTGTTCTGCACCAGGAATCTCAACAAGCCACACCAAGGATCCATTTTTCCACATCCCTCTCTTCACGGTCTTAAACACAAAGATATTAAAAGCAAAAGGCCTGATGTTCTTCTGATTCTTTTTTAAAAGAATTGGAACGCACAGTTTGCATTTTCTGCTATAAATTTTAATTTAGCATGAGGGAATTTGTAATTTTTTGTCTGAATGTACCAAAGAGAAATGTTAGTTTCTGTGCTGTGAAATACCAACACACTTCACAAAACCAACAGCAACCCCTGAAACGTAAGTAAAACCATGAAAAACATAAAACATCCTTTCTCCTACTAGACACTTTAATTAATCAACAGCTATTGGTGGGTAACGTAAGTATTCAACAGCTTTGTCATATAAACGTGTTTTAGTCTAGAAACAGCTGTGAAGAGTTCAGCGAACTTTATTCTCTGCTAACTCTGGGAATTCCATTTTTCTAGGAAGCATCATTCTTGCTGGATAGCATGTTGAACATGCAATTTTGCAGATACTCATGCTGTATACCAGCTCAGTCTTTCTAGCTCTTTCAGTAAGAGCAAGCAAACTCACAAAAGCTTTGCCTCAGATTTCACAGGCATGTGTGTGCCTGCCTCTCAGTACCCAGGCCGCCGTGCCAATATGTAGGATTAAACTTTTTCCAAGGTTGAATAAGCCACCATCTGTCTATCTTGTGTGGTGCTGTGCGCCATCCAGGAGACTTGTCCCTTAGAGCATGTTTCTACCATATGTCACTCCTGAGCGATCAGTTATGCCAAGACATTTGGGAAAAAATGACTAAGTCGAGCTGGAAAACCCTTTCCGAATTCCAGAGGAGGTTTGCCAAGTCTGTATTTGCAAATAACTTTGCATCCACCAATTTTTGCATGCACTGTATTCAACAATAAATGACCTTTACCCAAATGGACAAAGCCATTACTTGGATTACATACTTGCCCTCCTTTGTCCAGAACTCATGTACTTTCTGATAAGCCAAGAGATTCATGATGCATCTTCAGGAAAAATAGAAGCAACTTTCACAGAAGAATCGCGACTTTTATGATAACCAAGTTAAGAAAGGAAAAAAACAGACACAAAGGATATATTTCAAGAAAGGCTCTAGTTGGTATTTTACAGTCACAAGAAATTAGTATTTCTTTCACAATGCTCAACTAAAAATACCTAAGGCAAATGAATGCAATGCTTTTTCTTAATAACCGTATCCGAAGTACTGACCTGCATGCAAAGTGATCACCTGAACTGTTAAACCACTGATATATCATAGTCCATGCAATTAGAATTTGTCTAATAAAGAATATGACTCTATCCTATTTTAGATTTAAAGAACCATTTTATGTTCCAATTCCTCAATTATTAAATTAAACTCAAGCCAGCTTCGTTCTTACAGCCAGCTCAAGGCTGCTCATTTACATAACTGACTTTCAAGGGCACTTGGTTACGCAGCAATTAATACCAGCAAAGAGTCTCCCATATCTGCTACTTAATGTTAAGGAAGACATTCTTGAGAAAATTAAAAGAAGGGAGAAATTAGTAAGTCACGATTACAGCCTCCCTAAGTAAGTTTAACATGGGAAGGAAATCTGTTCCTAGGGGCAATTGCAGAAGTATTAATATCAGAAGACAAATTACAGGAATTATTACATTTAGTGACAAAGTGAGATGAGTCCAAGAGAGAACATTGGCAGAAGTCTGAGGGTCCTTTGTCTGGGTTTTGCCTTAAGGGTTTGAACAATCATTGAAAATAGGGGGAAGATGTGAAAAAAGAATTCATTATGGCGAACTGGTATTTGTAGACAAAAAGCAGAAAAAGCTCATGTTAGACAAAGAAAACCAGTACTGAAAAGAGAGGATTAATAAAGGAAAATGTGACAAATTATTACCTGAGAATGGCTTACTTGGGTTTTTTTAATATCTAATTTAAATAGTCTCCCTATGCACAAAGAGCAAAGCTTGCCAAGGTGAGGGTACTTCAGTGAAGCGACAGGTAACAAATTAATCTATGAAGCAATGAAAGCTTAATACTGCAACTGCAACACTGGCTTGCAAAATGGAAAGAAGAGAGGAAAATAAATACAGAACAGCCAGGCAAAACTGGACCACTTGCCTACAGAACATACCGAACAGTTTTGAAGCCAGAATATTTTGTGAAAGGCTCAGCTCTTTCCTGGCCCACTCCGACAGCCCGAGGTATTGCCACTGATCAGCCAAGAGAGACTGGAGATGGCAGCTCTTACAGCACCAAATATCTGCTGGCCTTTCCTATCCCAATGTTTAGACTAACGTGTATCTGCTCTAATGTTCCCCCTTCCTTTCTGCATCCATTTACAGGTCCAAATAATTTTCCCTTTAGGATGAAACATGATTTGGGCATTTCATGAGTGACTCAAGAGAGCTACAGATGAGAATGAGAGGAGGGGAGGGAAATTTATTAACGTTGCTAATTAAGACAATTCTTATTCTGGATGAGCATTTGCACTACGAAGCTGGTAAACAGCTTCCTCACAGAAGGAGCAGCTACATAGCTTCTGCACTATAATCTCTTGCCAGAACTACAGCAGAAACAATAGTTTCTTCTACAGCAGTCATCATGAAGATCCCCACGTATCTGTAGGGGAAACTACGAAGTAAACAGTATAGAAGAGAAAGAAAATTTAATCATGGTAAGAGATCAATTTTCTTCTTTCTCTTTATGTTGAGTTGAGGAAGCTCAGAACCTGTTGCCCGTTTGTCCCACACTAATGTATATGCAGGAATCCTATCAATCTATAGAAAAATGATGATGTTTAGCTTGGTCTAATCACCATAAGTCCCTTGGAAATGTTTGTCACACACAAGCAGTGTTAATTTGTGTTCCACATGCACTAAGTCTCAACACTCACTGTCATTCTTACAAGCTTCTCAGGAAACTCTTCTGTGCTCCTGGAATTCATAAGCTCAAGGTTCCAACAGTCATATGCAAGACCATTCCTCTAGGACTAATTTACTTGTGGCTCAAGTAAATATTTGTTACATAAATGCAAAACTTAACTGAAACATGTGCTGATAAATATAAGATTAGGACATGTTAAAGGCAGCAGCAATGAAACTTATTTCCACAGGAAACCTCATTTAGAGGGGGTGACTGCAGAGACAGTGTTTACAGACAAGAAAGGCTCTCTGAGCACGAGGCCAGACTTGAAGAATTGTTATGTTCTCTGAACCACCCATCTGCGGGGTATTTCATATTTTCCCACATTTCTTCATCAAAGTTCATTCTACAGCAGAGACTCTGGGCCCTATTTGGCAACAGTTTCTTTTGCTGACCAAGACATAAAATACAGGGAGAAAATACAGGGAAGCTATCAAATGTCACTGAAAACTTCAAAGGAGCCAGCCCTCTAGTACAGAACCCCTTCTGCAAGCTCTACGGCACAACAACATAAAAAGAGTTTATTGCTCAAAATGTTAATGCAATATTAAAGCGCAGTCCCTTTTTTCATCAATAAGCAGTATACATAAACTAACTCAAAGAAAGAAAATCTCTCCATTAAACGCAAAAGAGGCTTGGAGTTTCAGAGTTACTTGTTAAGGGTACAAGAAGAGGGCTTGGGGGAGGAGGAGGGAAGGTTGGAAGGTTTGCTTTTTCCAAGCACAGAGATAAAGCAGTTTTCCTCAAATGGCTTTCCTCTCTTTCCCTTCCCCCCTCCTCCACACAAAACCCAAGGAAATCTGCCATTGCTTTAGGTCAAAGGAAAAACAGGCCCAGCTGCCGTAAGCCAAATAACGTACAGGTTTGCTATCTCCCCTGCTGTTTTGGCTCGAGCTCTTCAGACTGGAAAATTCAGAAGCACAATCTCCCAAGCTCTATAAATGCCAGAACCATCTAAGAAGAAAATAGGACATGGCCACCCCCAGGCAAGTTTGTACTAAAATCTGCTGGCTGCAAGGCAAAAAATACAGTAAACATCACACAGGGACAGACTGCTCCTTGGAAAATATTCCACAAGAACAATATAGCTTCCAAGGGAAAGCTGCGCTAAAGGGACTCGTGGAGAAAAAAAAATGCAATGTTTTAAGATCCTTGTGGGGAGTTAGCAAGCTAATGGCACACTCAACGACAAATTGTGTGACAGGCAATATGTTTTTGACATTAATCCAAAGAAGAAATGTAAAAGCGACATTGCATGTTCTCTACAAAGCGGTAACAAATTCAGTATCCTAGAATACTTCTGCAGTTCACTAAGGAAATTTCACTTTTGTCTTGACAATTGACTTCATGGAATAAAACATGTAATAATAAGTAATTAAACCGTCAATATCATCATCTTGTCTTCTCAGGAAAGACAATTTAAGTTAAATTTTTGCAGTCCTTGAAAGATGAACTTTACAAGTGATTACTGTCGGTTTTAATGTGCTCTACGCTGACTCAACCTAGAAAAACAAGCCAAAAACAGAAGTTGAAACATCCTTTTTCCTGTGTAGCTCCAATTTGCAGTAGCAAGAAGCTAAACAACATGCTCTCCACCAGATGGCTGAAATAAAAAGAACACTCTTTCTGATTAATTAGGAAACAAATGAATCTGCTGTTAGCACAACAAGTTACCATCAGGAAACCTGGGCCCCATTAAACTTTGGTATTTGTGCTTTCTCTGCAACCATGTTCTAGACCATCCCCAGATTTGAATCTCATTTCAGAAGCAAAACATTACACACAAGTCTATTACACAGAAGAACCACACCAGATACTGTACAACCAGAAAGGGTATTGGTCCTTTTCACAAACAACACTGTGAGAGAGGAGTTTCCCAGAAGGAAGTGCCTGCAAGAACAGGAATGAATGAAGGTCTCCTAGGGCTGTGAGGACTTGCCCCAGGTAGTCACTAGGTGAAACAGCATATCCCTCATCAGGGCTCAGTAGAGGCTCCTGTGCTCACTGGAGCTCTACAGCTGGTCCAGGAGACAGAAATCCCCAGATCAGATACAGCACAAGGATCAAGGATGTGACAGCCTGAGCAACAGAGGCCAGCCCATGTTTCCCTGATGAGGCTGCCAAGGGTAACTTTTAACATGTCACATGAAGGTTCACAATACAGTGCAAGCACTGACAATGGAGCTGGGGAAAGGCAGAAAACATACAGAGGGAAGGCAGAAAACATACAGAACATGCACAAGACGCAGGCACTTAGAACATGAATATAATGTATGGTGCTACTGAGGTGCACGACCTCAGGAAGAAGGGAACTGAGTTCACCTAACCTGGGGAGATGTGGACAGCTAAAATCTTTTGCTGCTGTCATTATTCCTCTGCTTTCAATGGCAGACCTGATGTTTCAGCAACATACAGCATGAGCTCCAAAACTGGGAAAGGCACATTCAAGAATAGCATGCCCTGTTGCTAAGATGAGGATACTGAGGCAGAGTGTTCCCAGCTTTCTTTGCATCAACAACTGGTTTTTTTGCACCTCTGCACCAAACCTGGGACCCAATATTTAAGTAACAGTGGTGAAAGAAGAACCACTTCAGAAGAAGCTGGTAATGCACTGAAAAGTATCTTGCTATGTTTTAGGGCTAAAGCACAATTTCACCTTCTTTAATGACAACACCCGGTCCTGAGGAAGCATAATGCCTTAGTGAGAATCCACTGTAACTCCTGTATGTCTCCTACATGCACAACTCAAGTTCTCAAACATGCTGTTACTTTCTAGGGCCAAAGGGTCGGGTGGAGACATTACTAGAAACTACATCCAAGACTGCTTTTTAAGATCTGCGTAAAGGTACTATATGCTCTCAAGTAATTGAGGAAGCTGGAAGACTAATAAGAAAAATCAAAAATACTTCCTTGCACATTAAAAAAGCATTCCAATAATTTTATACATACAGGGAGGCCACTTAATTTAACTAAATCAGCCTATATTATTTTTCCGTATAGGCTTTGATATATCTGATAATATCTATTATATAGATATATCTTGATATATTTATTTGATAGATACCGACTGCGGGAAATACAAGGTTACACAAAACTGTAAAAGACCATAGAAAACACTAATGTTTCAAAATGTACTTACCCATTACATACACACACTTACAGAAAAAAAAAGATTTTCCTTTTTGAGCACGTAGTGTCAGAAAGTGAGCCTATGTAAACTCTCAGCAAACACAATATTCTTTGCCACAGTGTTTTAAGAAGTCCCACCCCTCTTCTGTTTGCTTACACTCTTTACTTGATCTTACACATCTTTACTTGATTCCTCCTAACACTCAGGCTGGAAGAGATAATGAACAACTGAACTTGTGCACCCTCTCCCATCTCTCACAATATGGCAGACCTCAAGAATATCCTCCAGTATCTGTTCTTTCCAGATAGAGTCCGCTGCTTTCTCCAAATTTTTCCCATCCTGCTTATTTCTGAGCAGACAGGACGCAAACTACACATGCTACTCAAGATATTGGTGAGCAATGAACTTAGTGGCAACGAGGATGCTGTCCAGTTCACAGAATCATAGAATAGAATCACAGAATAGTTAGGGTTGGAAAGGACCTTAAGATCATCTAGTTCCAACCCCCCTGCCAAGGGCAGGGACACCTCACACCAAAATATAGGAGATTACCTACATGCTACTGTGGTTTGAGCGAAGTATCAGTTCAGTGCTAATTGAATAGAAAAATCGAAGAGAAATTCATATTTTAGGCCTCAAACCACTTTTGAATTCTGAATAGGAGCCTCTTGTTGCAGACTAGGACGGAGACTGTATGTCATAAATGTTCTTGCTGAAGTATGGCATTTTGTTATGAATCTGCTTTCCACGCCTTTTTGGGATTTTTTTTTCTTGTTGTTTTTTTCTTTTTAAAAACAGTCTTACCGTGATATTTTTCAGAAGTTGTTTGCAGTTTGGGCATTTAAAAATAATATTATACTTTTTTTTTTTTTGAGTATTAGTTTATTTAGTTTTATTCTGGCAGCTGCACTGAATACATTTTGCTATCTGGGAAACAGAAACAATTAACAATAAGCCCCACTCTGTAGTCACTGTACAGGCATAACTGCTGTCAATTTGATTGAAATTATAACAGTCCAATTTCTCTGCATTTTATATATTTGTAACATATGTGCTGTGATCTAAATTCTTACACCAAAGAATTTTAATGTCTGTCTATTCAGATTGATTTTCACACAATATTGTAAAAGTTCTAGTAGAAAAGTAAAAACAAACAAAAAAGACAACCTTATAATTTTTTTTTTCTTTAATATCCTAAGCTGAATTTTTTCAACAGAATTAACTGTGTTTTCTTTCAAAACTCTGCCCTTTCTAGAGGGCATTTGAAGTATTCGAAATTATTAAACAGCATCCAAATGTAATCAAAGTCAGAGCTTGCAAAAATGGCACAAGATCTTTGCTGGAGTTTCTGTGTCCTTAATTAAGCCAGTAGCCTCTAATAGAAGTTTTCTTGCATGCATAAAGTTTACTTGTAGCTTTTGCTTCAAACTCTAACATAAATCCTTTTTTTTTTTTTTCTTTAGAATGAATTTACATGAAACTTTTCATCCTTCATACACTATTCCAAAAATATGTGACTTGTTAAAAATTCCTGTTAATGATAGGAAAAAATGAACTACAGAATAATGTACAATACTGTTTGTCATTAAATAGCAAAACCACAATACTTTTAAACCAATCTTTAAGGATGTGTTAACAATCACAAAAATATTAAATGAGTCGTAGTGCAGTTAACTGTGATCAGTAAATTAGTTGAGGGTGGGTTTTTTAGTTCTAATTTTTTTTCTGACCAAATGTTGATCATTAAATATGTTTGTAATCAGTATTCCTTACCTCTTGCATTCATTTAGCTGCTGGAGGAGTGCTCTGAAAAGCTGAATCTGAACATGGCTGCACAATGAGTGTTCTTGGCAGACTGCACCGAAGCACTAGAACCTAAAGACATACCCCATGATGCCGACATTTATATTTCAACTGGAGAGATCTTTTTCTATCATTAAAAAAAAAAAATAAAAGGTAAAAAAAAAAAGCCGAAACTGAGAAACCCCAGCAAATGGCTTAAGGGGTGCAATTAAAAATGAATTTTATCCTGTCTTTTTGCATGGTTTAACAAAACTAATGTTTACTCATTTACAGCTCAGTAAGAGGATAATGTGCTTAATGAAAGAAAAATCTACTGACAGCCACATTTATTGCCCTTCATTAGCATTGGTACTTAATTTAATATAGATCTGAATAGACATTAGGGAGCCTGCAGGAGGTTAAATGGTGAAAATGTAAAGAGATTATTGAATTTACTGTTTAGTTTCACTGACATCAAACAGACATAATTAATTAGGCTTATTCCACTAGCAAAAATAATTCAGGATGTAAGATGGGTTTCATTAATGTCTTTTTTTTTTTTTTTAGTCTTTATTTTGAAAGTTTAATGCAGCAATATGGAGTATCTACTATGCTTTCTTCATTTTAAATGGTTTGGTAAGACCATTATTAAAATTTTTCTTCTTTTGTTGTCATTCTTTTACCTTACTGGTAATTATGTTTTAATTTTCTACAAGGGAGGAGGAAGGGGAATTCTATCAATCCTTTTCTGTTTAAATGCGAATTTAAATGCTTCTTTCTGTCATATTTTAAGATCGTGAAGTACCTTGTGAGTTGCCTGCAGCAAATTTGGTAATGTAACATTAGCTTAAGTAGGGTTCAATATCACATTCAAGATACCAATTGGATATTTTATTAAACTATTAATTCCACCTGCATTTGCGATAAAGACCTTTTAATTGATCTAAGTTAATGCATTGCAAAATTATTGTTAAGGTAGTGTATATGTATCTGGGAACTACAATTCGTGTATACAATTCCAATCAGAAATGCAAATAAGATAAATAGTTTAACATTTATAATTTGTATAATCTTGTAGTAGTAAAATGTGTGGTATATTTTTAAAAAGGTAGGGATAGCAAAGAAGAGAAACAAATAATTTGCCTAGTTGTGTATTTTGTCTATATTGTGTATATTTTATATATATATTTCCTTGCACTTTTGGGCATATTTTTTCTTAGGTACTCTCTTTAGAAACAAGCCTTTGGTTTTATTTTTCTACATAGTTTTAAAATAACATTTGCTATCTTGGGAAGCATTAGAAGACACAATTTAGTGTTAAATCTTTCATTCTAAATTTCAAAATTTTCAAAAGATATTTCAGTAATTCTTTTATAGATTGATATTCTTTACTATAAATATATTTGAAGAAGATATCTAGTACTCATTACTTGCTGTTTACCTAAGAAAATGATTCCTGTATAACTCTCTCTATGCACATAAAAATCTTGTATTAGTTACTAGAGGTTTTTTGATACAAGTCCAGTAATTAAAAGTTTGCTAATGTATTCATGGAGGTATTAGTGAATGAAACATATATTAGTAAGCCTGTGTCTTGCATAGTCAATTTTATATATGACAAGCTGTTGTTGATAACATTAAAATTACTGAGTACGATACAGGTGATCCAGTCACTAGAATGCCTATAATGAATGGCCTATATATTCAGTAAAAGGCACAGATTGTTTTATTTGTTGTTGTAAGGGTGTATGGTACAGCTGCTATTACTGCACTATTTCTGTATGGGTACTGCTAGAATTTATTAAAAAGTCTCTGCTGCTACTCAGTTCTAGTTTCTCCATGCATATGACTGAAGTGTTATGATAGATTTTCAAATTCACTGAGTCTTTTTTTCTTCCTCTCATTTTCCTCTTGCAAGCCAAGTTCAAAACAAAAACTTCCGTGCTTTGTCTGCATATCTTTGGCTGTGTTTCACTGTGACATGCACTGCTGTTCTTTTAGCACCAAAATGTTGGCACACGTTACTGAAAATTTCACACCATCTCTTGCTGGATCAGCAAGCTTAACCTACCAAAATCTGGTGTTGTTGAATGGTTTTTGACTGATAATCAATCTTTTTGCTGCTCGACAGTTGTTGCTGGGACACAGACTAGAGCAGGTGGCAGATGTGCCTTGTCTTTTGAGAAAAGAAAGAGTAGGTGAGCTTGGGCACTGAGTAACATATTGTGTGTCCATTAAAAGGGTAAGTGTAACAGGAAAAAGTCACTGCTATAAGTAGAAAAGACACCAATACCAGAAAATAGGCCTTTTTACACAACTGTTTACAAGTTAAATAGAGCTGGAAAATGACAGTTAATTGTGTAGAAATGCATGTGCTCAGAAATCAGAACTGATGTTAAAAACATTCATAAATTCTCTGCATAACATTCCATAATACTTTTTTTTGCCTGTGGTTTTTTTTTACTGATATGTAGTCTGAATGACAATGAAAACATTTTTGAAAAGCTACAGTAGATTGAAGATGGGTTTTAGAGGTGTATAAAGACATAGAGATGGTGCATATTTTATGTATTCTTTCTCTAGCCCTAGACTAGGAAGAGAGCATAGAGTAGTATGATCTGTGAGTATAAACACTGATTGCTGCATTTGAGTCCTTAATGCATAGATACCAAAGTCAAATGTCAGTAGCAAATCCTTTTTTTATGGGAATGGAAGATCAGTGATATACTGTAAAGCCCCAACCCTGCAAATATGTGCAAGTGATCCCATGGAAATCGGAAAGACTTTTTAAGCATTTGCAAGAGCAGCACCTTTGTGGAAATCTGTATTTCAAGTATTATATAAATCACAAAGTCCTCCTGAATCCTGTCATCTCGCATATAATTTAATTGCTTCAAGTGGTATAAATACCTGGTTAAAATATAATTCCCAGTAATGTTTATATCTTGGTTTATTTGGATTTATTCACCTTCTCATCTTTCTGACATTAAAATTTAAATTGAGGTTTGCATTAAATAAATAAGGTTTCAAGCATAACTTGACAAATTGCGTGATCTGGGATAAAAATGGAAAGCCATTGCTTCCCTTAATTTATTTCAATATTTATAATAATACATGTGGCCTATCAGTGATCAGGTGCCATTCCAACAGAAGGTTAGCAAAACAAAAAAAAAATTAGGTCTCAAATATTTTAAACATATTTTGAGGACAGTATTGTGGAACTAGCGTGTTGCAGAACTGTGCCAGAGATTTAATACTCTGTAGTATCTTGTTTTACATAAGTTGGTGAAAGTTGGTGGTTGCATTTAGTTGTTCATTGGAAATACATGGGAGACCATGTACTTCAGTGTTTGTTTGCAAACACTTGTATATTTAGTAGTTACTGAATTTAAGATTATATTTGATGTGTATATTTATTCTTAATACCATGTGTGTCTTCTGTCAGCTTTTATTGTACCACCACACCTATTTGCAATTGAGTTTCAAAGTGTCTCCAGTGCACTGCTTCTTTTTTATTTCAGTAGTTACCAATTTTTAAACTGATACTAATTCCTTTGTGTTGAATTTATTCCCAGTGACATTGGCAACCTTGCCCAATAAAATAATCTCCTTCATAAAAACTTTTGCATTTTATCAGTCATGCTACTGTGGGAAACAGGGCTTCTAAACTTCATTCTCCATTCACATATTTTTGAGTTTCTGTGTTTGCCATTTACCTTGATCTTGCTTCAGAGCTGCTAAGCTGGGGACAAAGGAGTTTTGGCTTAATGAATCAATTGTGCACTTAGACTGCTATCCAAACCCACTTTGCTCAGGTCTATTTCATAGTTACTACTGAGAGTAATGTCAGTGATTTCTATAGAAGACTTCACAGTAATGAAACTAAGCACTTATACAGCTACATGACTGTACTTACTTGAGCTCCGCTGACTATAATGAGAACTAAGATGTCTAGCTCACATAAAGGTAATTTAAAAGTAGACACCTAATTTAGCTGTGCAGATCCTAATCTGAACTGATTCTTCAAGACAGCTTTTTGGCCAAAATGCTGTTGTTGCTATGCCATGTTCAAACAGGACTCTTCATCAGTAATAGGTTTAAACAGGGGAAGTTCAGGTTAGATAAAAGGAAGCAATTCTTCCCTGTGAAGGTGGTGAGGCACTGGCATGGGTTGCCCAGAGAAGCTGTGGCTGCACCACCCCAGCAGTGTCCAAGGCCAGGTTGAGCCATGGTCTAGTGTGATGTGCCCCTGCCCATGGCAGGGGGTTGGAACTAGATGATCTTAAGGTCTTTTCCAATCCAAGCCATTTATGATTCTATGATTGCTTGACAGGGATTCCATGCATGAAGCATGTCACTGATCACATACGTGTTTCATCTGGTTAGCACACCTTATTAGCTGAGTACAGAGCGTTATGACCTGCCACCACCTCTCATTCTGTGGACCACTGTAGTAAAAGTACATTAGGCAGGGAAACAATTAGTACATAAATGTTCACTTTTTCACTACCTAGCCAAAAAGTCTGTACTGTTTCAGTACGATGTATATATTTCCACTGTTGTGTGCTGAAAGTGGAACTAAAAATAATGAAGAGAATATTGTGTCATTTATTAATGCATGTGACAAGGAGGCCACTAGAATAAATAATCCATGTTTAATGTTTTTAATGCTGCATTTCAGGCCTATATTTAAATGAAGAGATAAAGATTTTTTTTTTTTTACTAACATTTATGTATCATGTGATCTACAAAATGAAATAATTTACCAAGACAGGTTCCAGTTGACAAGAATGTGTGGGAATACATTTAAGATAGGACATCTTTTCTACAAGGATTAAGTGTCAGTGAAATGATGGATTCTTACCATTCTAACTATTGACTGATTTGGAAATGTTTCAATTCCAAGCAGCGTTTGAAATAATATAAGGCTTTTCCTCATCAACATCTGAAAATTAGTAGGCACATCTTATTTTTCAGAAAAAAGTATGAATCTCTTCTATGAGCTTGAAGTTAATACATTTTATTACAAATTTGCCTGTAATCACTGTATTACATGTTATTATTTCAGTGCATTTGTACCGTAATTTTGTTCTGAAAAAGGAATATGCTCTAATATGCAGAAGTACATAGCACATAGTATAAGCTTATCGATCTTATAGGGTGAAGATCTTAAGATACACAACAGGAATTTGTTGTAAGCTATAGAAGTTTCCTCTTGAAGCATCATATATCAAAAGAGAATTTAATAGTTTGAAAATTTGGTTGTATTCTGAACCTTAGAATGACAAAAAGCTGGTCTTTGAGAGGGATGTCAGTAAATGTGGGTTATATTTTGTTTTATGGAACAGAAAATTAGTTTTATTATTTTACTATGGAAAATTTAGATTCAAAACATTAGTAGAGATTCTTACAGCCCTTTCCTGTCATGGGCACCTTTTTGAAATCTGAAGTATGCCCATTTCTGAGCTATTTTGGAATCCTTCACAACATTGATATCTCCCTCCTAGCTGCTTAATGCCATTAAAGTCTTTACTGCTTTTTATACACGTTTCTAGCGGTAAGATCCAACTTTTAATATGCTGTGTCTTTTCCTCCTTTAGATTTCTCACTTAGCAAACTCAACTACTTCCTTTGGCATCAAAAGATACGCATAGTGTTTCCTCAAGAGCCTCCACATCTGATTTTAACAAACAGTTGTCCAGATAATATATATGGAGTCTTATTGATTGCACAATACCCATAGAAAATATATGTTAGGCTTTAACTTTCTTTCCTGGTTTTAGGCTTCTGCCCATTGACTTTTGTAGTTTGTTAAAGGAATATGAGAAACCTTTGTAGTTTGATGATGTTACTAGTATATAAAGACTTTTTCCGCCATGACAGCTTGACCAGATGCTTCATTTCTGGGAGCAATCAAAAGGCTAAAAGTTGTAAATTGAAAGTCAAAAGTGATAATATGTTAACATACGCAGACATACATGCACACATATATAAATAAAACTAAGACAGGAGTGTTAAAATTGAAAATTCTTCAAGAAATGCAAGCCATTGATGTCTGTCTCCCCACTAACCTGTAAACTGCAGTAAGAATCTATTTTAAATAATTTAATATTTCTGACCCGTAATGTAAAAAAAGACCCCAAACCAAAGCTGATTGCCAGCTGTGTGAAATGGAGAAGTTCATCCCAATCCAGAACAAGACAGTCTTCCAACCATTATCATTCTATATCCAGTGACTGCAAACTCAAGAGAAAAAAAAAAGAAAAATAAATATAGAACACTGGTTACTAAGAGGCATTCTCTTTCTTCTGTCTGCCAAATAGAATAAAATTGTTTACATTATAAAGTATCAACCTATCAATTGAATTTTGGGCTAAGAGCCAAAAAAATAGAGAATCTTAACATTTCACCCAGTCTCTATATGTTTTTACCACGCTGCATTGTTGCTGCAGTGTTTTTAGGGCTTATTCATTCCATTTGGCATTTACACCTGTTTAATTCCCCAAATAATTTCAGGTTTACTTGAGTGTAAATATGGGAAGAATTCATATGACATGACATGAACAAATGTTAATAGTTTCTTTTAAAAGGTACCTCATCAAATATTTGATTTCTTGAAACAATTTGCGTTGTTTCCAGACTGCTCAAGTATAATCATAGGATTTTTTTGCTTAATGTTTATTATTTGTTCCCTGATTGTTAGACTATTAACTAAAATTTTAATAGTTTTAATTGCTAATAATTTGCGTATTTTCAGTTATTTCCTAAAGTCAAATATAACTTCATTTGTAGAAGAGAAATATGTTTTTTGTTAGGTAAAATCTAGATTTCATATTCCTATCACGCAAAGCATATTGGAAAGCATTAATTATACGTTGCTGAACATAAATTTTAATTTGTCTTTTGTGAAAAGCATATTAAAGTCTTTTCACAATCTGGTGGCCTTCTTCAGTTCAAATGGACACTAGCACCATGACCTCTTTTCCTGAAGAGTTCATAGAAAAGTTCAGGGCAAGGGGATGAAATATGCTGATTGGCAGAGAAGATGGGATGTTTGTAATTTTAATCAAATTTCGAATGAAGACATACTTCAAATAATATGTCAGACTAGTGTTAGTGAGTTTAAAATCTAATGACAACTGCTGTCATTATTAGTTAAATTTAGCTAATGTGCCTGTGGCAATAAATGATGGCACTTGAGAACATGCAGAAACAATAATCTGTCAAGTATTTAAAGACAAGGGAGTGACTGTAAACTTAGTTAAACACACGAAGGTGACCTGTGTATAATACTTTTCCCATATGTAAAGGTATCTGTAACTTGAACAGAGAACATAACTGAATGCAACATTATGAGTTGTTACTACTAGAGTGTTTAGATTTTAGGAGATCTGGCCTTTTCTTCCTGTTTCATAAATATGTATCAAGGAGATTCATATTTATTATACTAACACTTAATTGTATTAATATATAAGATATTTCAGATGCATGTCTGTGTTATGGTTCTGTACCCTCTAACATGTATCACTTAATGTTCAGAATCTTAAAAAGTGGGAACTGATAAAATTATATTCCATTTTAAAAAGGTTAAAATAGGTTTTTTGAGACAATGTTTTGGATTCATGAAGCTGTGAAGGTTGTTTAAGGCATTGCTTGGTATTTATTTCTATCAAGGTGAGGAAATTGAAAGAAAGCAAGATGTGTCTGAGTACATGTGTATAATATAATATATAGCATACAATATCAATGTTTGTAATACCATATGATAGTCCCTTTAAACCTAGGAATATATTCGTTTTTATTACCATTTGAAGAAAGTTTCTTGCAACTCTAAATCTTGTTTTAACAATGGCAGTTTAAAGCAATTGTGAATGAAGGAGACAGGTGTTGGGACAATAAGAACACTGAATTTTGAAATGAGTTCAATGTAACAGGAAATGTGTGTAACATACAGACCTGGGCTCAGATCGTGAACAGTGCAGTCAGTACCTAGACAGGGAATGTCAAACAAAAATGTTAGTGCTCTCTTGAGTTTATATTTGTTTTTATGCAAGTGACATTCTTCATTCTTCATAGTGAACCTCTCTGTCATCACATTATTAAGAACTCTTTTGGTGGTGGAAGGTGTTCCTTGCCATTTGAACTGTAATTATGCTATCTTGAGATTATTAAAGATTTACAGCCACTTTAACTAGCAGTAGCAATGTTACTGTGTGTTTGGGGGAGGAGAATGTGAGGGGGTTGCTTCCTTTTAAGTAGTGTATTGTGCTTATCCACAGTTTAATTTTAATTTGCTGAGTTAATCTTCACTTTCTGTGCCAAATCACAGACTAGTGCTGTTGGTCTTGTTTAAATATTTCATCAGCTAACATTCAGCATAATAACAATCATTTACTTTTTGAAAATTGTGGTAAATTCTGGCATAAAAATTTTTATACATGTGCATAAAGAACTATGTTAAAATTTGTGACTTAGTGTTAACTTAGTGGTTAACAAATTAAGGTATATTTTGGTTGTCAGTAGGTTGTACAGCCTTCTGCTACACAGTGGCAGATTACTGAGAACCACAGAATAATTTGCCTTGAGAAGGAGCTCTGTAGGTCATCTAGTCCGATCTACTCAAGTAGGGCTAACTTCAAAGGCAGGACAGGTTGCTTGTGGGATTATCCAGTCAAGTTTTGAAGATTTCCAGAGATGGAATTCCCAGCATCTCTGGGCAAGCCATTCCACTGCTTAACTATTGTAATTTTTTTCCCCCTTTCATTTAGTTGAATTTTCCCATACTGTAGCTGTGACTGTTTCCGCATGTCCTTTTACTGTTCTCCTTTGAGGAATCTCTTTCTCTGCCTTTCCTATAGCCATTCTTTAGGTAGCTGAAGATTGCAGCTAGACCTCCTCTCAGCTGCTTTCTTTCCAGGATCAATTAACATCTCCTTTTACATCATGATGCTGCATTTTATTCCCAACTCTGAAAGTCAATGAAATCCACTTGTATTGTAGTAATAAGTAGCAGGTCTTTGTAGATGATCTAAATATTAAAGCAAGAAGGACTTCTATGTCAGCTTGTCTGTTTTTTCTTACTGTATTTATCAGTTTAGTAGAGTATATCCTCTCTCCCTACAAACTTTGTCAATCTTGTATATTTCATTGTCCATATTTGCTCTATTTCTGTCATATATCCTAGTCACATAAAGACCTCAATATATTCTTATCAGGGTTAGAAACTTCCCTCTAGCCTTCCATCAAATCACATTCATAACATTTCCAGTTACAGAAGCAGTGTGAAGCATAGGGGTAGGTTCAAGAGAAGCAGCAGTTAAAACAGACACCAAGGAATCCTGAAGAAAGGAATGAAGCTGAAATGCCTGATGACTCTGTTTAGACACCTTGTTTAGACAGGTTTAAGTCTGGGATTATAAAATACCTGCCCTAGTTCCAAATGAGTGTTTTTATTATCCATGGTTGGTAAAGGCTGATTCTCATGGCTATTATTTTCTTCCCCTTGGAATTTTGCATTATTGAAGAGAACCTATTTTATAGAACCATAGAATCACAGAATAGTTTGGGTTGGAAGGGACCTTAAAGATCATCTGGTTCCAACCCCCCTCCCATGGGTTGCAGCCTTTGGTTCCTTCTACAAGCAAGATGCCATTAGTAAATTATTAAGAGCTCCAACACTTATTAATCATATCAGGAAATGAAACACAGGCTATACAAGGAGGACGCTGAACACTTACTTCCTCCACGTGCCAGAGAACCGGCAGTGGTATGTCCCAGCTGGTGAGCACCAAGAACACCAGACTGGACTAAATTTACTGAACAAGAAACCTGCTGGGTCAGTGAGACAGGATGGAGAAGGGGAGATAATCGCAAGTAAGTGCATTAGGGTAATGGTCAAATGCACCTCCGTTCCAAAGACAGGCTGAGATAGCTGGGCTTGTTCAGCTTGAAGAGAAAGCTCCTTAAGGGGAGACCTTAGAGCAGCTCCAGGCCTAAAGGGGCTACAGGAAACCTAGAGAGGGGCTTTGGACATAGGCCTGTAGGGACAGGACAAGGGGAATGGCTTTAACCTGCCAGAGGGGAGATTTAGGT
>JAVHNF010027486.1:0-13681 GCA_034783455.1 Micropsitta finschii | reverse complement strand
GGAAAACCTTTAGGTGGCTTTAAAAAAAAAATCCCATAAAACAGTAGAAAGCTCATAATTTAAGACACTTCAGTGGAAGAAAAAACTTCCTCCTGATTATCAGAGATATTCTGCACTACAAAAGGTAAGATTTCTCCTGGAAATAATGTCTTTTATACACATCATTCTTGTCAGGAAAGTGCCTGAGTATCTATTTCATTAATTAAGCTTCAGGTTTCCACCATGCTTGTGACAGATAACATTCACATTAGAAAAAATGTTTTCAAAGCATCAAATCTTATAAAATAAAATAAGCTTGCAGTGGTTTAACTGCCCCTACATACAAGCTTTTTATTAGTGTGTGAATATACTATAAGCTTAAATTATAATGTAATTTAGCCCACACGCTTGAAATGAGATAGCCACGGGATTCGAACTCTTGGCTGGCAACATCTTTCCCCCATTTAATTTCACTCAGAACTTGAAACTGGATCAGCAACTTCTAAACAGCTGATTAAAAGTCCTGTTCACAAAAGTTACCTTATATATTATTCACATGAGCATCGGGCTGCCCTTCTGCAGAACAGCAAACCTGCTGCCTGCCTGTGATCTGATTTTGCTGCATGAGAGATGCAGAGAATCACTGGCATCCTGGGTACTCCATCTGCACCTGTGCATCAGTACCACACCACTGCAAACCACTCACAATACTGACCACTTAAAAAGTAAAGCACATCCAAGCCAATAAAACCAAACCAACAACAAAACTAATGAAAAAAAACACCACAAAGACATCTCACAGAAAAAGGAAGGCCTAAAACTCTTCCACATCTGCTCAAATTTGAGTATACTCTAAATCCAACTAAAACAAACACAAAGATCTACTTTAAGAGGGCTACTTATACTTCATTAGAAGCTATTGGAGGACATGTATACAAACATCTCCATGTCTTAACCAATGTACATTAACACACCTGCATTCAAGAAACACATTAGAAATGAGAATAACATGCGGAAGTTTGTACATGCAGCACAGAAGCACAAAAGAAAAAGCATACTATGTTATAAAACTGCATTTTTTTGCTATATATTCTATTAGAATTTTTGTTATTTATCATCATGAAATCTCAAATTGATTTTAAATAAATACCATTCCATATAATGTTGTTTTCTATAACTTACAGCCACAGATAAAGAATGTCTTATGCAGCTTATGCCTTTGAGCACTTCTCACTTTTATCCAAAATTACTGATTACTAACTGGCAGTACTATGGTAACACAGCACAGTGCTAACTGCTTTCTCCATAACCTTGCACACTTTCTTGAAACCTGTCTGACAAGATCTGATCATGTCAACTCTTGACTCTCATTTCAAAGCCCACCCAAATCCGTGGGCATCCTTTTCTCTGACATAAGTAGATTTTAAATCACTTCCATAGTTACTGAGAAGCTTCATCCAGGCTTCATGTCTCTGAACAATGTAAGAACTCTACCTCTGAGCTTAAAGTACTGCCCAAATGTTTGAATATACAAGTGATATGCGTGTGAGCGCGTGTGTGTGAGACGCATGTATAATCTAACCTGTGGACATAGGAAAATGAAGAATTGTAAAATAAACGTAAGCCATTCCCTTTTGGGGAATTTTGGCAATAGTTTACAGTAACTGGTAAATCATTACTGCTTTTGATGTTCATTGTAATGTTAGCCATCTTAGCTCTTTTAGTATTTCCTTGGATGTAATGGGCAGTTACCTAGAAATTTCATTTGTGGTATTTAATGCAGAGTCACTGCGTAACATTTTAAGACTACCCAAGTACATTTTTGAACAAGGAATAGAAGTTGCATGTGCATATGCACAAAACCCATCTAATTAGTTTAAATTATTTTAGACATTAAAAACCACAATTCTTATTCAAAAATTCTTTCAGCAGGCAAATACAAAGAACAGCAGCAGTCTCTCAGTAGCTGATGTCAATAAGAGCTCCTGCAGCTGCATTTCAGACAACTACAATTAACGTGTCAAAACTCTCAAGTCTTTTAAGTCTCCTCTCCATTATACTGAATTCAAATGAAGTGTTGCCATTTATTTCAAACAGGACCAGGTTACCACTCCTGGTATGTTTTGGGGATAGTCAAACTATTGCAATAGCAGCAAGACTTTGAATCAGAGTAACAAAAAGAAATTCCTCCCAGCTTGAGACTGAAGTGGACATCAAGGCTGAAGGAAGTTGTTATTTCTATTCAAAATTCTAAACAGCTGTTTTCAAGGCAGATTAAAAGATTTTTCAATGTTTGGATTCAGCTCAAGAGCTTTATCTAATGCATACTTTGTATTTGAGTATTTGTTGAATTAGAAATTTAATAGAGCAGCTGAGTATTTTAAAATCTTTTGGAAGATGTGAAAAAGGGATGTGAACTCTAGCACACCCTGTAAAACATAAATTTCTTACCAAAAGAATATGTTATTCATGTGCTCTGTACATTAGGTCAATTATTACTCACTTTCTTTGGAGAACAACCAAGTGCCTCCACCCTTTATAACAGAGCACTGTAATCAACTGTAGTAAGAATAGCAGAATTATTCTAATACACATCAGTGGCTAAGGCCCTAGCTCAAGAAGGCTTGAACAGTAAGAGACTAAGACAGATTTGTCATCATTTTTACCTTTTTTTTTTTTAAGAGCGGAAGGAATTAATGTTTCCTTCTACACCTTTATAAATAATTTCTATTTCACATAAATGGGATAAAAAAAACTGTAAAAAGGAACGCTTTAAAATGGTTCTCCAATTTAAACACTTCTGTTATTTAACGACAAATTCCATAAACATTCTGATACCAATACTTCTTCAACTGCACGTCCTTCATTTCCGCTAACCCAATTTAACCTCTCATCTTCCTTGCAGTCAGCAGCTGTACAAAGCATTTATTTTTGTACTGACATCAGCAAGTGGCTGAAGTGCTAGTGCTAGACTTAAAATACCTTCTAAAAACACAACTTTTTGTATTGAATTTGGAACTGACTTTGATACAACTTGTACTGTTAGTTTAATATAGTATCACCTTTCATGGAGCCATATCTTGTTAGGCTCCTGCTGGGACCTGAGGGCTGAAATAACACAAGGTTTAATGCATGGCACTTCATTTTGCTCAGCCTGGCTCAGGCCAAGAGAAGCATTTCAAATTATTTAGATAACCACACAGATTAAATACCCAGCAAGATAGCTTGCTAAGTCATTCATCATTTGCCATGCCTGGACTGTACTTGTGTCTAGCAATGTTTTTACTAGAAGAGCCATTCAGATGAATGGAATGCACATCTCCACTGGGCTTCCCCTGCCCAAGCAGCAGCATAAACTTCTCAATTTGCCTTCAACTCTCAGTTCCTGAGATATGTGAAAACTATTCAGCTAGGTCTCCTCTGCCATCTTTTTCTCGCCTATCCTCCCCCCCTCACCTGCTTCTCTTGCTTTTTCTACCCAATTCCAGCATATTAAAACATTACCCTCTCCTTATTTCAATCCCTCAAAAAGCTCACAAATTGTCCTCTTACTACTCCTTTATTCTTCACCTCAAGAATCACATAATAGGAATAATTCACACCAGGTGGTACAATTCAATTTCAGATATAGTATCTGCATCATTAAATTATATCTTATCTTAAAGATTACTGGAGCCCAAGTAATCTAACATTGACTCTCCTTTCACAGCTATATATCACCTACCTCTTTTAACTGCCCATTTCAAAGGTAGCTCTTCCTGCCTTTAAAGCCTGCAGCCTAGAAGTAATTTTTGACCCTGTGGTTTCTTTTGAAGCCTGTATTAATCCAACTGTAAAGCTGTCATACTACCATTTTACAAATCTTTCCAAGTTACCACCCATACTGTCCCACCGGGACATGGAGATTCTCATAAAGGCTTTCATCATATCCCAGCAGGACAATTATAATTCATTGCTCCCTGGTTATACTATTACCTCTTATAAACATTTCAAGCTCAAGTAGTATTCTGTCACTGTATTGCTCAACTGAACTAAGACTTCTGGACGCATTATTCCAGCACAGAGACTAGTCCAATGGCTCTTGAAGAAGCAGGTCAAGGTGTCTCACTTTAAGATCTACTTGAAGAAAGTGCACAGCATGCTCTTTCCACTGTATCTTTACTGCTTCTTTCTTGCTGTAGATCTCAGAAACATCAGCAGACATAGGAGCTTTTGAGATCCTGAAATCTCTCATCATTGAGGGACCCAGTTTCCTCCAAAGCCAGGTGAAATTATCAGTCAAGTACACATTAGGTCTCTTCATCTTTTTGTTTTAAGTGATAAGCAAGTAAGCACAGCCAGTGTCAAGTGCAAATAGCAAAATTCCCCTGACACTGAGTCTGTAGTTACTACTAACACTAGTTACTAGTGTTACTAGGCACTAAAACTATTCTCTATCCCACACCCGATGAACCACTGTAATTTTGTAATTTGATTTTATCTTTTTAAACTAATTTTTGCTTTTTAGAATTTTATGGGTCAAGTACCCTAGAAATTACCAGCATAACACATGCTTTCATTTCACAGCACTCAATCATTTGCTACCACAGGACAAATACGCTCTACGTAGTAAGACACAATTAAGAAAAAACACAGAACATCCAGGATTATGAATGCTTTGACAACGTTAGCACTGGATCTTCCTTAAATGCCCAGCAAGTCTGAATGATACAGCTGGAAGTGTTACAAATCACAGACTAATACATATTTTAACACACTTTCCACAAGGTGGCTGGACATAGTTCTGGGCAACCTACTCTAGCTGACCCTGCCTGAACAGTGGAGTTGGACCACATGATCTCAAGAGATCCTTTCCACCCTGAGCAATTTTGTAAACTGAAACACTGTTAGAAATTATCCTCTCTCTCCTGTAATTCTTACGGCTCTATTTAAAAATAAATAAATAAATAGATACATTCTCTGATTGGTGGGAGTCACTCCACGAAATAGCAGACATGCATTTTAGTGTGCTGGTTTTGCTGGAGATAAACTGATTTCCCCAGTCTTGCTGACAACTCATCTATCAATAGATTCAATGAAGCACTATTTAGATTCAATAGATTCAACCGTAAGCAGTGGGACTAATGTAAAATGACTTACGGCAAAAGCTGGTGGTTTAGTCTTGAGACCAAAGAGCACCAAGAGACTGATGGATATACAGAAACAAGAAAGAAAATTGTAAGTCTAATAAAATACCATTGACTTTATGACACCTGCTGCAATGCCAGCAAAGACCTTTCTGCTTCAGCACAGTGAATAGAGGCTTTGTCCCATGCTGTGTGTAGTGGTGCAGAATGAAAGCATCAGCCACCACTTCCCCAAGGAGGCAAAAACTGCAAACATATAGGCTTCTGCTAAGCTCCTGTTTCCCTATGAACTGTCAGCACCTCTGTGTTGAAAGAAAAAGCATTACAGGGTCACAACAGACCATTCATCCCAAGGAATGAGGAGAAAATTAGGACAGTACTGAAACTCCTGGCAATCACTGGGTAAACTTTGTAAAAAACATAAAAGATGAGGACAAGGCCATTATAAAACATGACCAAGATCATTTGGTAAGCCAGGCCTACTTGAGTTAAATACTTTTTGAAAACACAGACATAAGGTTAGTTAAACATTCAGGATCAAGGAAAACAGTGCAGAGGCCACCAATTTGGAATGGAACATGTAATATAAATTACATCATCATGAGAAGAAATTACGACTATGGCACAACAGACTGCAGTTACCTTAACCTACCTGTGCTAGCTTAGCCTGGGTAATACCTGCAATAGACACACAGTAAATGTAGAAGATGATACCCATCAAAAATGAGGTGCTTACAAGGTTTTATATTTCTTAAAATATAAACCCACACACGTATATATGAGTGCACACATAGACACTTTTAAATAACTTCTATGCTTTTTTTTTTAATTACTTATCCCCTGCCTTTGCACATCTTCCTACGAAGAGAAATACTGAATCTTGGTTTCTTTACATAAGGAAATTCCACCTTTTTCCAAAAGAAGTTTCTTCTGGAAAAGGAGTGGAAAGCGAGGCTCTGTTTTACAGCAGAGCAGAATTTGGAGAGTGTCTTTCTCTTAGGGCTCCTTTCCTTTCAGACCTTATTTAGGCCTCTTTTCTTTTCCTACAGCGTTTCTCTGGAGTGCCAAACCGTACAAGCTGTCACTGACAAAAAATATAAAAACCATTCAGTCATTACTCCTGAACTTCTCAAGGGCAACTGAAGCGTGAATGCGACTGTCCTTACACGCTGGGCTTAGGTAGCTGCTTCCTACAACTTTTTGCAACTATTATGCCAAGAAAGGATACAGATCTCTTTCTAAATATAACAGTTTACTTGAGAAAAGTTTATTTTTTTACATAGATTTCATCAACTCTGTTGCAAGTATGTTTCAAGGAAACTTACGTCTGACAAAACAGTGGCACTGACCATGTTGAGCCCCTCTGCTTCACCTGCATTTTCATCAGCTGTTTGCAGCTGACCTACATAAAAGAACTGTTTTACCTGGAAATGCTTGCCAGTTTATCCTTGCATTAAGTATAATCTATGATGTTTTAAAAGAGGTTCTTCTTTCTTTGTTAGAACCGATCATCACAAAAGTTTTAGATCACTTTAAAAAACAAACAAAAAAAATGAAGTCTGTAACACAAACTTGACTGAGGCATTATATATTCTGATATTTGAGTTTTCCTCATGCAACTGTAACAAATATTTTCAGCTTACCAGCTCAATAACTAAAACAGGTAGGAATGGAAAATATTCATTTAAAATTTCAGGGTGATTCAAAAGGAAAAATTTGTTTTCACTGTAACAAATAGAGGAATTTCAGGTAGCTCTGCCGCCTTCTATCAAGATACACTACAGCCCAGAGAAGAAGGAACAAATTTCTCATAAATGGCTAAGTGGGCCCTGTTAGGTAAGTTCTCAGCTGCATTTACTTATTCCCCTGTACTATAATCAACTCCAGGAGTCACCGTTTTGAAAGCATCTTTTCTATGGAAAGCTCCACAAGAAATCAGTTGTGCTGCGCTATTTTATGTTCTACAAGTTTTGTAATGACCCAGGAATCAGGAGATGGCTGAAATTAGAGAAACAGGCACGTCATAATGGCACTAACAGAGCACAGACAGATTGAAGTCGCTCATTCTGAGGGCCTCAGATGCAACACCATTCCGCAACAGCAACCAAAATCAAAAAAGGCTGACTCACTCTTTCTGCACACACAAAAATATCTGACTCTCATGATACAACACATCAGACAGATTCTTCCCTTTTATCCTTGGAGCTCCACAGAGCACAGATCTGGCACTGCAGGCCATTCAGGGAAATTATACCTTTCAACTGCTTGCACTGTGTATATAAAAGTGGTATCTGTATTAATGTAACATCCCATAACCAAACAAACATAGACATCTCTTTGTGTATATAACTTCATCAAAACCTCTTGATGAAAGCCCAGGCCTCTACTCTTCATTTCTTAAGAAGATATCACAAGGCAGATCATAAGTACCACGAACAAACAAAGCCAGTGCAAGATTCAGCCCTTGTCTGCAAGGAAAGTAGAACTGAGCTGCTGGCACAGCAAACCTGTGCCATAGGCTGCCAGTGCACCTGGGGGGAGGCATCAGGTTCAGCAACAAAGCTGCAGTACAGGAGAATGATCTCAGTGATTCTCATGTGAGTCCCTTCAACATCCAATAGAGAAGTATAAAATCTTGCAGATTAGAATAGTGCAGTTATTTCATTCTCATTTGTGTCATAATTTATACCAAAATACAGGTTCCTCAATTTGTGATTAAATTTGTTTGCATCTCCACTGCTATAACCAAAATCAAAACAAAAAAAGTCCAAATAACACCTTACTGCACATCTAAAGGTCAGTGCCCTTAGCAGCCAATCAAGAAGGCATGGAAATACAGAAAGGACTGCCAAATAGTTGAATGAAAACTTTGGATTTGGATTTGACTGAAATCAAAACTCTATTTGGAGCAAAATGTAAATGTTCAGCTTCAGCTTTGTGTACAAAAGTTGGAGCCCTCACATCTCACAAGAGACCTAAGCCCATATGTACTGAATCATTTATTGACCTTGATTAAGCATTAAGCATTTATCTGAAGAAACATTTTAAAATTTGCTATGTGATGTTTTGAGTTGCATAAAGCATAGAGCAAGCAACACAGGACTGGTTATTGGGTGTATCTGCAAGGAACAGAACAATGGATAAAAGAGTTCACATACACAAGAATCTAAAGATGCTTTTTGGCATTAAATAATAGACTGAGCTTAATACTGAGTTTGATCCTGACATCTATTGATTATATTGCTAAGTATATAAACCAACTTTAATCACACACAGCTATTCTGCACAATCTGGCTTCTCCACCATTAAGCTACAGCTTCAATTTTAAAATTTATAGAACTTCTCATCCATTTATCTCAACCTCTTCTATAGAGAAGATAATCCAAGACACTGATACTGTATATTTTGTTTTGAAAGTGAAAGACATCAACATATGTTGTAATTGTTTTAAGGACAGTAAAACATCACTCTCTGAACATACTTATCTGCAGCCTGAAGCCATTTTTCACAGTTTTTCAGGGCAAAAATGGTGTGCAAGAGTCCTTATTTCAGGCCTTCAGCCTTCAAGCTTAGCCATCCTTTAGTTTCCTGCTATAATATTGGACATGCATTCATGTTATAGGGCTGCAGAAACTACATGTCTATGTCAACAGATGTGTTTCTTGGAAGACAGCTACAGAAATCAAGTTTATTCAAATCTTTGCCAGCTACCATATGCTCCAATACTACTTTAAATGCAACATAAGGCTTTGGGAACATACTTTTACTGCTATCTACACTTTGTTATTTACTTTCCATTTAGGCTAAATACCAGAGACGGGGCACACTTAGGGGTGCAGTGTCCTCTTTGGGAAAACATTCTACCCATTGGTAGTATTTAGAAAGGAAAAAACATACACGGCACTACACTACTCTTGACCACTTTCAGCGGCTGCACTTTCATAGAGAGGATCTGGGAAAGATATTTTTACATATGGCATTAATTTTGGGAACTTTTAATAATGGCCAAATATAATTAAAAATTATGCAAAAATTCATGCCATGAAGACAGCAGTACAGAAACGACTTTGTTTGAAGAAAAAGCAATCATTTGCTCATATTCTGACTTCAGAAAAAAACAAAACACACGTGGTACATTTTTAGTATGTGAACATCAGGCCCAATTCTGCCTCTATGTGAAGCACGTGGCAAAACTCCAAAATGCAGCAGGATTGAGCCCCTGATGTTGTCACAAGCATTCAAATAAACAAACAGGGCTGCAACACATTCTAAGCTTCCACTGTGCTCCTCTAAATGGATCCAGATAGAAAAAAAAAAAGCACATTTCATTGCATTTTTGCAATATATGGATAACAACAATGTACAATTTTATATTATATAGAATTCACCCTCTTAAAGTATAATCATCCAGATGTCCAAAGAGAAACAGATTCAAAGAGTCAAGAAACCTTTTATGCACAAGTTTGGAGGACACAGTTCTACCAAATCTGATAAGCATGTCTGATCTCTCTGAGCTCTTAACATCACTTCTTCCTCTGGACTTTCTTAAGTCCTTGACATAGGGATGTTTTCACATGACCCAAACGTGGGCATCTCATACAGACAGCTAAATCCCCTAGGCTATTTTACAGACAATAAAAAGAGCTGTCGATGTTCTGAATCATCCTCAGGGAACCATAAGCTAAGTGTGTGATCTCAATCCCTTCAGCAACTCTAAAAGGAACTGCAGAATCTGTATCTCACTCAAGTCATTCAGCATTAGTCAAAGGGCGCAAAGTTGGCATCCAGCTATTAACCAACAGAAGAAATTTTGCGCTGCCTCCACATGCATTTTCTGTTACCTGGGATTTCTTTTCATTAACTATATGGCCAAATGATATGCTAAAAGCTGAGTGCACCTCTCAGGTGTTAACTGACTCTGAAAACTTGGGCCAAAATCCAGCGAGGCCTTTAAGCACTCATGTAATTTTAGGCATATTGACATCTCAGGTTTGAATTTAAATGCATGTCAAACCCCATCACTGGATCACAGCCAGAGAACTCAGCACCTTCCAGAAGGAATCCTTGAAGTTCAAATTTTAACTGAGCCAATATCCATGAAATATTTTCTTTTCTGGACTGTGCAATTTAAATGTCTCTTAAATTTCTGTAAGAGGCATTTCTAACCCCACTGCACTTTTATGGTTTAGCTCATGTCAAGTTCACCTTTCTGATGAACATGATCCCACAGAAAAGCCAGGTATGTTCTACTTATGACACACCTGCATATACTTGACAGCAGGCCCAGGAGGCTTTCCCTGCTCAGAAAGGTGCCAAACACCCTGCACAACAGTTTAGGAGCTAATGATACATGTGTACCACTTCTGACAATGCTACAGTGACCAATCCAGCTCTGATGAAGTTTATATACAATAGTGACATGGTACACACCCCCAGAACATAAAGAGGAACTAGTGATAATAGTAAATCTAAAAATTTTTTTTTGCTCAAGTTTATAGTGTTTTATATCATTATTAAAACTCCTAAGACACACAAAAAGCAATTTGTGTGCCAAAACCATCCAATGCCAGCTGCTGCCCTGAAGAACGACTGAATACATACATAAACATATTTGTGCCACTAATTTGATGGAGTTTGCTGCACCGTGAAGGCAGCAGGTTTTTCACCAGATAAAGCCCTTTCACTGTACATGTATTTGAAGCTACACAAAAGTGTTGTAGATCGTCATTAACAATCATATGGTCAGTATTTACTGAGGCAATACCAATCAGGCTAATCTGTACTATAACTGTGGTCTAAAAGTATGGGAAAAACTACTTAAACCAGTAGACAAAACCACACAACTTGTCTCTGGATGTAAGAAACTGGCTCTAGCTTAGCTACAACCACCTGCAACATTTTAATTGTTTTTCATATCAGATTATTGGAGTAACCCCCATGAATTTGGTTGCCTCAACATTGTTTTATTCAAGACAGTTCTAAGCTATGACATATGCAGCAAGGGCTGGAATTGTCTTTGGTCTGTGACATACGTGCTACAAACACTCTGTGACTGTTACTATTAGTTGATGCTTGTAGAGAAAAGCACTGTGTGTTACACAGCAGTAAATTACTTACATTACTGTTAGTTTGTGGCATGGCATAACCTAGAAGTCAAACCACAGCCAAACAGATGGAGAACATGCATGCCACAAAACTGTATCACTTCCCATTACATTTATATCCAGAAGTAGTGTTTTCCAAATAACCTGCCTCTCCTGGTTCCCCCAGAAATGGGATAATTTAAGAGACTATTTCTCTTGAATAATTTTCTCCCCCATCCCCTCCATCCATAGAGATGCTTTGGGTTTGTTTTGGTTTCTCTCTCCCCTCCTTTTTTTTTTTTTTTCTTTCTAATAAAGACAGTTTTACTCTACAAGGCATGAATATTGTCAATTTACTGGATAACATCCACATATACATCAGAAGCCCACCAGGGAGTGTCACAAATCCACATAGCTTTCCAAAGCTAGATTCAAAATATGGACCTCTTACTTAGCTGACAGATGTGTAAAATCATCTGCAGCCAGACAACTCCCTAATGACTACACAGGTGCATGTGCTGAACAATGCAAGTTATTCTAAGACCAACATTAGCTTACACTTGAAAAGTTATCTTCAGAAAAAGTTTTTCTGATGGCATAATGGGACCAAATGGATTCTGGGACCAAAACCCACCACACCCTTGTTAGATGAGGGGAATATATTAGCTCAGCTAGGTAGAGAGGCTGCACGAAATCTCTGTGAGAGAAGCCAAATTTCAGAGGTTTTCTAGGAAGATATGACTATCATTTGGCTCAGTACTGCACTGAGCATTAGCCAGAAATACTAGTCCATTAACGTCTATTTTCTCTTTTATTGATAACTACAGAATCAAACATGTTCTAAGTCAAAACTGCTTATGGACAAGGCATATAAGTTACAAACTGCCACCTCAATTGTGCTCAGTAACATGCATGGGATTTCGTAACTGTATGATTTGGCTCAAATTGCTCTGTGTCACCAGTTTCCCACTCCACTCAACACAAGACAGGAGCCCTGAGGGACAGGACTGAAGCTGTTAGCAGGCTTCAGCCCTGAAACTTGCCCCAACAAGGTGGAGTCAAACTGGTCCCAGATAAGGCAACATAAAAGCAGCACTGAACAATCATCTGAACTTGCACTTTATGCCTCCTCACTGGACTAAAGGCTCAAAACCTTCACCCATGGAGAACAGTCACTTGCTTGAAATTCAAAGCTCTTGCAGTAATACTCAGTACATTCTTTACCTATAAAGCCTTCTCTTCAAACTTAAGACTTTTAGCTTAATTTTCCATTCCCCTCACTCCTCTCCAGAAGTGAGATCCCAAGATTCAGAACAGAACTACTCTGAAGTAAAACTTCACCATCAGTTGGAACTACTTTTGCAACATCTGAGTGGACAACCAGAAAGACTTCACACAGTGCCAATTTTATCTGCTCTAGGGAGTACAGAAAATACCAGATTCATCTTACCGTCTGCTCTAGCACTGAACTTAAAGCTTTGGTCCCCTAACATCTGTTGTTCTGTCATCACCAACCTATGCTGCCCATATGAAAAAACCAAACATTATTCCAGGCGCAGCACCAACAGCAGTGATCATCCAACACACACACTGACCAAAATTCATATGCTAAGCACATCCCCTACATGCAAGCCCCAAATCAGGTTATTAATGTCCATTCTGTTCATGTTCATATATATGTAACACAACCTATTGCATGACAAAAACACATGAATCTCCAACTGAAAGGATAAATATATAGCTCTAGCAAATGAAAATGTTTTATTTTTAATACTACAAAATTCAACAGAAGGATTATACCTAAACATTGTTCACTATATGTCTTTCAAATGAACTGTTAAACTGGTATAATAACCCTGAAAAAATCCATACACCAGATCAGAGAGTGGTATAGCTGTGTTTTCATCTAGAAACAGCTGTGATTAGCACTATGGATATATGAATAAAATCTAAAATTGATAACAATAAATCTGTACAAAATGGGAAAAAGAATTTAATAAATTGTGCCAAAACCAAACATGCCAATGACAAAGGCAAGATGCTGCTTATCATTTGTAAGCAAACGTACCAGATATACAAAGAACTTTTTTGATGACCCAGAAACTGAAGTAAAAACATTTATCAATATTTTTTTATTTGCCACCTCTTCCACTGAAATATTTTCATAGCAAAAAAGCAAACAAAAGAAAGACCTAAATCAATTGCATGTGTGCTTCATCCTGGCCTCTACCCTCATGAAGCTCACATATTGCTAAAAATGCTAGTTAAAATTCATTTTCAGTCTTGAGACTAACAAAACCAAACCCAATCAGTTCAACTATAGATTAGAAAAGGTAATGGCTCAACAACCCTACTGTTAGAGTAAATAAACGAGGATTTTTGTCTCTGGAAAAGAAAACTACATTTGGTAAACGTACTGTGAACTGAAGAACTAAAAATTAAAATCATTCCAAATCAACACTTGTGAAAAATATAAAAATCACAAAAGAAGAC
>JAVHNF010027480.1:0-12076 GCA_034783455.1 Micropsitta finschii | reverse complement strand
GGAGCACAGAGATATTTATTCTTTATCACTGTTTTTACAGATCATGTTAAAAGTTTTCCAGCTTGTTTTGTTTTGGTTTTGTGTTTTAACAGGACCAGATACCTGTACCTTAAGCAAAGCTCCCCACTGTACCATATAATCTTTATTTGTGCTTGATACTAATAGACTGCTGTGGAATCCATCCTTGGGCTTCCTGAAATATATGAAATGATACAGGATGAAGTTATCCCAAGAGAGGGGAGGAATACTGTAAAACCTGTCTGGAAAATAGCTGTGCTGCTGCTGGCTCCTGGCTTTGGCTGTGTATGCTACAAATACAAATGGCATTTTCTCTTGATTAAAGGTAACGTAATAAAAACCCCACAACTTTTTCTGGGTGCGTTTTTGCATGTGGACCAGAGCTATAACCAAAATGTATTAAACACTTGAAATCGCAGCAGTAGCTACATTGTTTCCTCCCTGTCATTTATGTAGCCCTTTTGTGTGCTCTCATTGTCATCATTCTTCTGGTATCCAAGACAAATGTAACACTCCCTAGGTTCCAAATGGAAAGCAGCAGTGTGCGCAAAGTGCATGCCTATGAGGAGTATGACTTGCATCCAATCCTCCACTCTGCCACAGGCTTTCTACACACACACAAAAAAAATCAGGTTAATCTGTAAAACAGAACTAAGAGTATCTTAGTACCTCACCTCATGGTGTGATAGGGAAAAAGGATAAATCTGCTTGTTACCATGATGACTCCAGATGCTATTGATAGCTGAATGTTACGTAAACAAACATGATCAGGAACAGCTGATTTCAACTACGTAGTATGACAATTTAAGAAAAGCACTGCTCTATGAGATATCTGAACAAAAACCAGGCAAATCCTTATTCAGTTCCTGCACATGCACAGCAGTTGCGCTATTAATGCACTTCAGAAAATGTGAAATACAACCTGAGACCATATTTGAAATATTTTCATAAATCCAGAACTATTTAAAACCCAGCTACATGTCAGACTTAGAAAGTGTAATTCAGTATCTGAGTTCAAGTTGCCTCTCCAGTCTTGCACAGTCACTGCTCTGATCTTGTACAGTCACTTTTTAACAGCTTTAGCAATGAGTCATCTGGTATATATTTGCCTAGGCATTTCCATCATTGACACTTCTAGACTGAGGGAAGCAGTTGAAAGTAGCAACATGTTAGCTGCCCCTACCACTTGCCCTGTTGAGATATTTCCTTTCTTACCATGCTGAATAGATAATTGTAGTTGTCCTATGTCCCCAATAACTAGCATCTGCAATAAGGGTTAGGTAAACTCTCCAGGTAAACTGCATGATTTCCCTAGGCTGTCCCTGTATGACATCAGAATTCATCTAAAATAGCAGTTATAATCTTCTTTAAAATTGAGTGAATAGCAGGTTGGCAATATGCTAATTTAAGTTAGTCAATGCGGTATTAGATATCATCTTAGATATTTTACAAGTGTTCTGCTATCTCCTAGAGTAAACTTAGTTGCAGTATTCGGACCAATATTTCTCTAAATTATGTATCTGAGGTAGTCAGCACTGTAAAAAAATTCAAAAGAAAGAAGTACAACATTTAAGAGATAAAAGAAGAAATTTTAGTTAAAATATTTTACAATAAAATAATTATGATTATAAATCTCTTTAGTTAAATATATACACATTACATGGTATTCTAAAAAGAATGAACTTAGTAAAGTTTCAAGCAGATCTAATACACAAATCCACCACTTTGTCAGCTTAGACTATAATGTCAGTTTAACATTCGTAAATGGCTGCATCAGGCTGTGGTTTTGTGCAAAACTAAAAAAAAAAAAATTATGAAAAACAGATCTCCAAATCTTTCTATTCCCACGGTAAATAGATAGAAAAGGTAGTCTACACATACACACACTTACACACACAAACTTTGATTGCATACAGAGGTTAGAATGACCAGCACTAAAATAACCCCCATTTCTACAAAATAATTTCTTGAATTGATGTAGTTTTTGAAAATTACAAATTTTAAGTGCTAGGAAATTGTGCTTTTAGGCAGCCACGTGGCCAATAAGGTAGATGTTGTCATAAAGGTGCCCTACAAAATCTTCACTGATATTCTGTGCAGCTCTCCGTGTATTTCGGATGAATTCCCTCTTTGACATTTTGTTCTTCACATGAGGGCTTGTTAGGTCAATGGAAAGTAGAATCAAAGAATAACACAGTACGTAAACTGCATCTAGACAAGAGAGAATAAAATAAAAAAAAGTTGAAAGGAAACTGTAATCATTAAAAATACTGCTCCCTGGCCACGTACCTTATAGCCTTCATCATCTAGGCTTATAATTGTGTATATATATATATATATATATATATATATATATACACATACACACGTATACACACACATATATAATACCTCAAAAGGTTAATAAAATTTAATATAGCAATTTTCAAAGTCATAATGTCAGCACATTGCCAAATTAGCATTTACAAATCTCTTAATATTTCTATGTTACCCAAAAGTTACTAAGGGCTTTGTGCATTCATTTAAACAGATTCTTGAAGTTTTTGCAAACGAGGGTGGACATCCTGCTAAAGCTTATCTTTAAATATGAAAGCAGTCTCACTGCTGAAAACTGACTCCCCCCCAACCAATTATAAATAGTTGTTAACTTTAGTGAGGCCCAAAATTCCTTCTCATTTCTGTGAGACTGTCCACAAGGCAAAATATTAAGTGTGTAAGACTTTGCAAGGGGGAACTTCAAGATAGTACAGAGCTTGAACACATTAAAAACTGAAGCAAAGATAACAAGAAAATAAAACCCACTTATCAGCTAGTTCTAAGAAGAGAATCTGTATGGGTGTTTTTTGGTCTTTTTTTATCTCTAGTGGGATGACGCCCGTATACTGAACCCTCCCAAGCTATGTTTGTACTTTCAGAAATACTTGTTTAGGTGCTGATTTTAAAACTATCATAAGCAGTAACATCATCAGAAATACAAAGACTGATCCACTGAATCAAATTTTTTTTTGCTTACCAGGGCTAAGGCCAAGCTCTCTCATCAAATCAGGGTTACATGCACAGAATCGGTGAGAGAACTTTGTTATGAGAGTCTCAAGGTACTCCCCACGCTCCTCAGGAGCATGAATGTGTCTGAAGAACTCTCTCAGTGCATTTGGCAAGAACTGATTTCTGAAGTTATGCAGCGTCACAAGGTCATCCAAAACATCTCGCCTGGTAGAATAAAATCCCACATAATTAGAGAAGTTTAACTGTTTAAATATGAAAATGTTATGTTTCAAAAAATAAAAATGAAAGCTTTAGAATAATTTGTGAGTTTTGGCTTTTGCAAACAAAACTATCACTAACAGTACAAGCTAATGTAAACCCATGTTCTTCAGACACAATAGTAACCAAAAACTATAGAAATATATATTAATCAGAATTCCAAGTTTCTTTATATATGTATTCAATCACAGTCTACATAGAGGCTTTACCCCCTTTAAACTGACAAAGCCATTAAAAAAGAAATTAAAGGGAATAGATTCATGTGTGTCACACATTTTGGTGCCTAAGTAGAAGCCGTTACAGGAGTATCTTGTTAAAACCAGGCTTAAGTTAGACAAAATTCGCTCACAAAACCCCTTTAAGTCTAAGTCCATCAAGATGCAATGCTCTCAAGTGTTTTCCACTGAACACAGAAACACCTAAGAGATTCAGACTAGCCTACATGAACAGATGTGCAAAAGACATCTGAAGGAAATTTGGACGTAAATTTGAAGTGAACCAAAGAATATTCTCATATGTTTATCCTTTCTGTTAAACATTTCAGTACTAGGAGGGGAGTTTCAACATTTAGAAACCTAGTTTTATTTTTAGTGCCTGATTACACTCTGTTTATAAAGGGAAGATGAATGGCAGTAGGGGCTGCTAATATTAACTTGCAATCTCATCTGCTAAACGGGTTTGTATTTTTTCTATTGCCAACAAAAACTGATAATCTGAAGTTTTACAGCACAGGACTGTCAGTGGTGATACCACTACAGAATGACTCCTTTTATTCCTTCAGTGGTTCAGGCTGAGGAGGATGAAAAGCAGAAGAGGATTCCTGCTGGAAGCACTGCTGTCCCTCTGCTCTTCCTATTTACATCCAGTTATTATTCTCCTCCTCTTTCAACTTTTCTTAAACGTGTTGATGCTCCTCTCTCCTGATACTGCACTACCCCAACCTGAGGGTATCCTGGAGGGCAAGAGAAAGCATTGTGGAGGTAGAAGAGCATGCTACAGCAGGTAGAGTGTTCCCTACTGCAGTTCATGCTGTCTCCAAGAGGATGCTCTATTGGTGGGCATTAACTTCCATGCAAGAAATACGAGACACCCAAATAATGGTTAGATGATTCAACATTAGTTAAAAAGCTACCATCGCTTTGTAAAGTGCAGCAAAATATCTATAAAATCTGAATGGCATACAGCACAAAGATTATCCGTGCAGTTTAAATGCTGACTATAACTTCAAAACAATTCATGTCCAGAACTGCAAAAATGCAAAAAAAGCACAGGATGTGATATTTACTTGTTTTAGGTGGTATTTTCAGGGGTTCTTACAAAATGTTAGTTAATAAATACTTGAACTGAGTAACTGTTCAGATTTAGCAGCAGTATTACTTAGTTGCATTTACACATCTATAAAATTACACCAACAAAAGCAAAATATTGCTGAATGGTGTAGTACATTGAAAGTGAATAGGAAATGTTTCAAGAGAAATTCAGATTACCTTTCATCCAGGTAGATTCTCAGCTTCTTCCAATTTAGTGTTCTTGTGCAAAAGATAAACTTAGCTATTTCTTTCGGCGAATCATCTAGTATGCCCTTGGACATAAAGTAGTTGACTCCCTGAGATAAAATACATGTATGTATAAATATGCTTAATCTTCATAATGTGTTTAGGAACAAGTATTGTGCTTGGCAATGTATGAACTTAATCCTACTAATTAGTCGATCTGTTTTTTGGAATGATTCTTCTTTCTCAAAATCACATTTCAACATGCACAATACACTATAAAATTATAAATAAAATGCAAAGAAACAATTTATTGTTATGGTTGAGATTTTACACATACTCACAATAAGAAATTTAAAATTATGAACCCTATAACAAGCATGTCAGTTCTTTATTAATTTCTTTACAGTGTAGACTAGTATTTTGGTTTTCATACTTTCGTAATTGTATACACAATGATGCAGGGTCCACAACTTTTAATTTCTTAACTGCTGTAAATAAGAAAATCTTAGCCATAATGTATTCAGTCTTTAGTACCTTTCATTAAAACATTAATGTTCTCACATGTATACAATGTATCACATTCAAATAGATGCATTAAATGCATTTGTTTAAATGTGCAATAATGCAAATAAACACAAGCACGTGGATTTCAAAGCATAGGTAAATATCAACATATATAAATATGCATACACAGAAAAAAATAACACTGTGCCTAATAAAAAAAAATAATTTTAAAAAGATAGAACTGTGTATACTTTATATTGATATTATGATTTCCAGAATTTTCCACACTTTGCCAAGCACACATTTCTCATGGAATATACATGCCGAATCTAATTTAAAAATATTCCAGTGATATTCTGGATTCTTTTTACTCATTGAAATATCCCAAAGCATAAAACTATTTTCCTTACAATCTCAGAAATCAACACCAACTTAATGGATTTTTAACATGTTCACATCTTTTAACAACAAAAGTCTAAACCTTATAATAACTAGCCAACTAGTTTCAACTTAAGCTGGCAGGGGCTAGGAGTGGTTTTGAGCATTTGTTACAAAGAAGTGTTACAATACTTAACTACAGTATCTCTTGACTATACCACAGTGTTGAAATAATGCAAAATGTATAGGACAATGAATTTCTGCATAGCATAATGTACCAAGGCCACAACCTAAATCACCTTTAAAATACTTCTAAGGTATTTTTTCATAAATCTTCTGATATCAGACTTCACAATATTTTGCAAGTCTGCCCTTTTAGTTTACATTACATCTATAAAGATGTAGGGGCAATCTGTCATTCAGTGTATAAGCTAACTTCCCAGTGCTCTTCAATTTTGCTTAAAAAAGAAATAAAGGATTGAGTGCAGGTTTGTAAAGTTGTTTTATGAAATGGACTAGTAAAGCAAAATCTCAGATTTATCAAGCAAAAAATAAATTAGAATACATGCTTAAGATATTGGTAACACAAGTGAAAAGCCAACAAACACCTCTAATATTATCTGGTTTTACCAGTCCAAATTTTTTTGCTTATATATTTATAGAATATAGAAGTTAATTAACTTTTTTTTTTCTTTTTTGTTAAAAGAATGTTATAGAAAATAAATTTTAAAAAAAAAGGTTTTATATAGGCAAGACCAAAAAAAGAAAAATCCTAGCAATTTTAGGCCCAGATTTTAAGAAGAATCTCCATTTAGGACTGTAATGAAGCATGTATTTCATTGCAAGCTTACATTTAAGTCCAAACTATATCACATTTAACTTTGTCCATAATATGGATGGTCAACATAAGGTAAAGTGCTTTCTTGAATTAGAGCTAAATAGTAAACTAAAATGGGAGATCAAAATTAACATCAACTGTGCATTAATTCAAGTATTTTGGCAATTTATACAAGACTAGCAGCAGAACATACATATATACCCTTTACATATACCCTCACTTAATGAGACTTACGCATTTGCTTCAGTAACAAGTATTTGCTTAAGGTAATACAAATTGAAGCCTGGAAAGGGAGTCTCGGTAATATTCCTGCTATAATTATTTAACAAACACCTCAGCAATACCAACATGCCATACATGAGGCAGGATAAAAAGAACACCTTCTTGAAGACATACAGTGAGTTGGTTTCACTGTGACAGTAAATGCCATAAGTAATTTATTTCATGCATTAGATTTCAACTCAAGGTATGATCTTCACCTGATAGGCTAACCATGTTTTTGCAAAGCACTTTTATTCCCTGTCTCTAATTCCCAATCTGTCCCCCCACCACACATAATGCTTAACAGTATCTTTCTTTGTGAATGCATTCTCGTTATTAATTTTCCTCATCTCCCTCACAAATGAACATGGCATAAATAAAATATACTTCAGCACATGCCATCATTTTTAGGCACCTTTTATTTCTTCCTCAACAACCACAAACACTTTGCAACAATAGAAACCTGATTTCTCTTTAAAGTCCTTACAGTTTGGCTCACAGCAAATGAAATTTATTTACAAGATTTAAGGAATGTCATCAAATCAGCTTTTTGTAACACTATAAACACTGCCTTGAATTCCTCTTAGAACCTTCACTTCAAATAAATCACTTCTGGTAGCCAAAATGACCGCTTGTGGCAGGTATGCTAGCTGAAATAACTAGTACTACACAATATTAAAATTGATGCTAAGATTATCAGTCATCTGGTGATTCTCTTAGGATACATGTGACTGAAGTCAGTTTGGCAGATCTGTGCCACTATCTACCAGGTCTGAAGAGATGTTTTACACTTAGGAATGAGCACACATATGTTCTGCTAATTCTGATGTAGTGGAAGAGTAATTAGGTGAACAGTACAACAGCCAAGATTTCCAGTAGATCTGTGTCTGCCCAACTTATATGAGGAGCCTGCTTGTCACTGTAATGTTTTTAACATCAGAGAACTAGGAAAGATGCCTTACGGATATCTTGCCTTTGTGGCAAGAATGTTACCACTGAATTTCAGACAGCTCTGGATAAAACTGCCATGTATTAAAGTGTTGATTTAAATTATCATATGCAAATAACAATCGTAACTATAGACTAATAGCAACCAAGAAAGCCATTTGTTGTATTTCAATGTTATTTTTACAGTTGCTCATTTTTTCCCAGTCACACAATGCTTGTTTTACCAACCTATTTTGCTACAGGACTGACACCCCTTGCCTACTTTCTACCTGCTCCCAAGAAGTTTTCCATCCATTTATATCCATACAGGATATGTAAACTAAAAAAGTTTTCTTTTTCAGGATTGGTTTAATTTCTGCATTGATTTTATTCTCTGCTAAGAGTACTTTCAGAATATTTTAATACAGCAGTCAGTATTAAGATTTTTGTAGTTGGCTTTGCCATCTCTGTTTAGACATGTATACAAAACAAACCAGACATTTTAAATTATTTGCATAGAAATTCTGGAATTAGCATTTTTCTCTTTTTAATATTTAAATGGAATTGTTGCAAAGTTCAAGTTGGGAGACACTGAAGCTTTTTACCCAATGCCTATTTAAAAGTAGTACAAGAAAATATGACACATACATTTGTCTACAGCAACAAATGTCACATAAACGGTTGTACACATGCTCAATTTGTTTAGTTTAAAAAGTTTAACAGGTGACTAAGGAAATTACTAGAAAGTATATTAATATTCTTAAGCAATTTATAATTCTACAAATTATATGCTTTTACATTTTGGTAGGATAACAGATACCAACATAAAATGCTGATTTCTTTCTAGTCTCTACTGTATTAAAAAAAAAAGACTGTTTTGATCACCAACAAAATTAAAACGTTATTAAGTAAACGCTCAGGAAACAGGAATTCAAGTTTATATACTAGCTTAATTATTTAGATAAATTATTTAGGGCTAGTATGTATCTGGCATAGTAGGGCCTCAACTGTTAATTGGGGCTTCTAGGCAACACTAGCATTACTAGTAAATAATAATTAGACATGTATGGTATTCCTACTCCCATTTTTCTAAGAAAATGCAATATCTTAATACATTTTATGGTGCATTTTCTGAAACAAAAGACACAGTACTGATGTCATATTTTCCAACAGAAATTTTTGTGATTCTTAGTTCCTAAGTTACAAATCAAGTTGTTGACAAATGTGGACATCATACAAAACATCACATTACAAACAGTGTCTCTTTCACTGTATGTCTTTAAAATACAGTCTCAGTGATACACAGTTATGATAGCAGAAATCATAAGCAGAAATATTTCTCATGTTACATGGAATCCATAGCTAATAATTTACAAGATTAAAGTTCTCTGACTTTAATGTAGAGTTTTCAAAAGGTTTCAGCTGTCTGGTTCATTCCACCTTTTCAGATAAATCATGCAAAACAACATCTTCCCTCTGTGACATACACATACTTTTAATATTTTTATGATAGATAAATTAGTGCTTCTCAAAATTGGCTTGCTTAGTAGATCCCTATGAAATAGAGTAAGTTTTCAAAAACACCCAAACACCAGAAAGCTTTCAGTGAAGTAATTGTAGCCTTAGGCAAATCATTTGATAGTTTTTCTCTTAGGGAAAAGGAGAGCAACATTGTATCTTTGCATACATAGATACAGATTTATATATACACTTGAAGTTCCATTCTTACTTTATTTGAAGGATTTGGGGAAAATATGTTTTCTGTGAACTCTTCCATCTCAGTTGGAGATGAAGGAGACTGAAGTGGTTGGGTGACACACAGGCTTTGGGTTGTTTTTTTTCATCATTAAGGGCAGGGGGTTAACAACAGTTATACCAATAGTAGTATTTCAATGATCTCCCTAAATTTATCTTCCTTTTCCAGTTGTTCTCTGTTCAGCTTCTTGGCTGGTTTGGTATCATTGTTTCACTGAGTCCTGAAGCATTCTAGCACCTCTACTATGGACAAGCTGGAGTTCTAAAGCAAATTAAATGAGAATCTCCCTTGCTGAGCAGTGAAAACATTCCCAAGCTTTGTTATGCATCAAAGAATGCTGAGAGAAACACATGAGCCCAAATATGTCTTCATTAATGCAACATTTTTCAGAAGAAATAATTTTGTGACTGTCAGGTTTGTGACTCTCTGAGGTGTTTCTAAGTACTCCACAGTTGTCTCTAAGCATAAAAATTCGATACTGTACAAAAAAAAATGAAATTCCTTTTTTTTCTGCCTCTTTTTACAGATAGAGAAATTCTAGAGGCTTCCTTCATTATATTCTGTGGCCCAGATTTGTTAATAATTGCTGTAAATATTGGTTCTGGCAGAATGTCAGGGTTTTGTTTAGTAAATATTTTGCCATTATCATTTCAGTGTCACAACCGGGAGAGTTTGAAGTATCCCATGGCCATTCATCCCTGTCAATTCTGCTTGGCTTTGCACCTTTGAAAACTAACCGAAGCTTTACAGTCTTGTATGGAGATGATGCAGGTATTCATGGGGTAGCCCCATTACTCTGCATGCAGTGGTGGAAGCTTCTGGTTTTGTTGCTGCAGTGCGTGGTGTATACAAAGCAGATTTCTCACCAACATCTGCAGCCTCGCGGGTGGCTGCAGCTGTAATTCCACCTGCGGAGATTGCGCAGCCTGCCATATAGGTAGAGTGGAGTGAGTGCTCCTGTGAATTATGACCAGTTACCTGTCCCAGTTTCTTTTCTGTTTTTGAAGAAAAAGTTTCCACCTATTCTTAACAACCTGTTTGGGAGTTCTGCCAAAGTACAAAATGAACTTCCATTAATTTTTTACTAATGGCAAGAAGGTTTTCAGCTGGGTAAGCTTGGTCAGTGCAGCACTGCTTATGTTCAGTTTCTGCTGTAGCTGCACGTGCTCTTTCAGCATTTCTGCCATTTTCCAAGGAGTCTGCACAATCCTGAAAGGCTTGGGAGATGCTTGTCTTCTCCATAGCGTGCTGAGAGGATCCGAGTGTGGGTCTGTATTTCTGCACAATGACTATTGCACTCCAGTGGCATCGAATCCTGTTGCACTTAACAAAACTTTTTGTCCACAAGGCATGTAAAACTTCTGTATCTTCTAAGAAAATGGTGCCATTTAGATCAGACTCACACACCAGGAACAATCTACTCCACTCAATCTGTCTGAATTTGACTGGTTGTGTTGGATTGTGACTATGGTAGAGCAGTGCCGACACAGCTCAATAGTGCCAGGCTTTTCTGCCCGCATATCTGTGATACCTTTCCAAAGACCATGAATGAAGGCAGTAGCAGCTCTCAGTGGAGTCAAAGAAAGCATTTCTATCACATCAGAGGCCTAGGCTGACTTTAAATTGACAGTCCTGCTAGATTCTGAGTTGAACAAGTGAGTTGCCTTCAAATCAGTGTGCTGCTAGAGTGCTTATTTCCATACTTTTTTCCCCCAAAATACATCTAAAGCACAGCTGTTCTTACTGCAAAGATTTCACTTGTATGTATTTTAATTTCTGCTCGCAGTATATTCCAGCTGTGAAACCTTAGCTATTAAATTATGCCTGGCATATAATTCCATACTTACACATAGGCATTACTCCCTGTTAGACAAATAAAGGCCTTCTAGTGTTCTGGAAGACACAAAACTTCACCTGTGCTCCATCTGCTCAATGCAGGTGTCCAAAATACTCTGCAGTGCTTAATAAGACAAAACTCCACATATGTTTAGACAATCAATCAGAATGCTATCCATCCACCAGTGGCTATGTTTTGGTTCATCTGGAATAAGCACAAGAGTAAATAAGCAATATGCCTGAGCTGTGATTGTTCTACAGTTTGATTACACTGCCCTGAATCTACTTTGCTATTTCTTGCATAGGGATCTTACCTAGGGATCAAAAGCACATGAAAGCTAATCCTCAAAACTCAGACTTCTACTACTTTTTCTTAGTGTTTTAAAATGTTGAGATGGGGGCAGGGGGAAGTATCTTTTCACCTTCCAATCTGTGTTGGAGTTGGAGAACAGAGAAATTATAGAGAAATGGAACTTGAGCCCTGGAAGAGCAGCCATCCTCTGTAGGACCCCAGCAACTTGGGCCCATACCCCTGTACTGGACAGACAAGTGCAGCTCTGTGTCCTGTGGATGCTAAGCACAGTCCTGATCTGCAGTACCCTGCCTCACCTCAACATAGATCAACACATCAAGTCATGGAATTTGAATCCAGATTTGATTCCAAGTTTCACAGAGGTCTGCAGAAATTAGGATCTTGCAGTTTATGATTTTAAGATGCTCTACCTGGCATGTGATCCTTGCTGAAAGAAACTGAAGCCCTCTGCTTTTAATGTTGGTGTTTGTTGAATTACACCTGCC
>JAVHNF010027461.1:0-10022 GCA_034783455.1 Micropsitta finschii | reverse complement strand
AGTGAAACCTGCTCATGCAATTAGGAATGGCTTGGACCTTTTTTTTTCCAAAAGGAGATACTCCCACTTCATCAGACTGGTAATAAAACTTATTAGTTGTTTGTGTTCAGTGGGATATATGTCTGGGAATGATCTGTGTCCTTTGACCAGATCTAGCAGATCTAGTTACTAGAGAAACATGCATTTTTCTGCTGATGAAACAAGGAGCCTGAAGACATTAGATTTAATGGATACCCAACCTCTGCAGTCCCATTCAAGACATTGGCCCAAGTTCACTCTTACCATTCAGATGTAATTTTATAATTAAGCAATAATAATCCAAAAGGGTCTGTAACCACTCCTTTGCAATGGCAAAATGAAACAGATGCACATCCTTTGCCAGGTGCTTGTTAGACCCTGCTGGAAGGGGTCCAAATAATTAGCTACTCACCAGATGGGTAGCAAAGCACAAACAATCTAATGTGTCTTCTGGGAACAGACAACTCTGACTTTCAGTGATGTAATAACATTAACATGTGACAGCATTTAAGTTGTCAGCATTTTGAGAACTTAATTTGGTAGTCTGCAAGCTGCAATGGTTTGAATATCATAAACCAAACACCTACAGAAAGGAGACCAGGAATACAGCTGGCAGGGGGAGAAACTCAGCTTCCCAGCGGGACATACTGACTTTGTCTCATTACCAGTAAAGGATCTGAGACACTGAAAAAATAAACCAGAAATCATCACCAGCAGGTATGAAAGTTAAGCATTTTAATTAACTTGCAAGGTTTTCAATGTCCGTGACTAACAAAGGAAAAGATAAAAAGAAGAACAGGGAATTTTATTCTGTGCACCAGAAAATACATGTGAAATATGCAGCACATCAACAGGGTGACTGGTTTATACTGTTTGCAAGCAATCATTGGAATAACCTTCACAACTCACCTTTGAGCTTCATTGGTACACAAAGCACCACCTGACAGAGACAACTGAAGCTTTCCAGAGAAGAACACTACTTTCAGATGTTTATTTTTCAGCCTTAGTTCTCCCAGGTTTTTAGAGACAAGGAATTGTGAAGGCTTTTTGGGCCCAGCGTAAAGGCGTATTTGAGGTGAAGAAGAGCAGGCTCCTGAGCTGCTTTTTCTTGAACAAATAATGTGAGGATTTCTGCCAGCTTTCTGTACATCCATGTGGAAGTGGCATACATTTTACTTAGAGCAAAAGTTGTTGAGACTCAGGCTTTATGATTCAGCTGAGCACAGTTGCCAAGCCTTGCTGTTTCCTCTTGGTATTAGGTGTTTTTTTTGAGAGCCCCAGACCTTTAAGTCATGCATTATATAAGAATTTCTATTTCCCTCTTCATGAGTAAATAAAAGCAATTTTCCAGCTCTTCTGGTTATACAGGAATATTTGGAAAGCACAACTGTCAGCAGCCCAGAAGGATTCAAATCCAGAAGACAAGCACAAGGAATGTATCATCTCATAAAAGCCATAGTGAATATTAAGTCATTGCATGATTTCTGGGACCTAATGCTTAGTTGCTGAGGACGTAATGCTAGCAAAACTGTGTAAAACCAACATCCCAAACAGATTAAACACTCTCTTTGCCCTTCCTAACCCTCTCTGCAGTTTTGGCTCTCAGGAGTCTGCTGGCCCAACTGAATTCTCCGTTTGTAATGATCTGGTTTATTATAATTGAAAGAGTTGTCATTCCACAAAAGCCTGTGGTTGCAGATGAAGACTCAGCAAAGATCACGATTCATTTTATTTCACTAAGATTTCTTTTGTAATACACCAGTAAAACATTTATAGGGCAAAACCACTACTAAGCAGACCCAGATTTGTTCATTATTTTCTAAGCTCTGCTCAAAGCCCGTTGCCCACCACATTCAAGGTTGGATGACTTCTGACATCCTTCCATGGGTTTGGAATCAGACACTTTAAAGAGTCACACACATAAAAATCTGTCTATTAAAGTAGAAAATCTAGAATATTTAACAAACAGATTATTCTAATTCTTTTTTCCAATAAATATTTGAATCTCTCTAAAAATATATAAAGAAATAATTCCAGCCTTTTGAAATAAAACCAAAATAAATAAATAATAATAAAAAAGAATAAGATATGCCTAAAAGATCTGTCAATAAAGGAAACAAATCAGTAAAAAAACTGTGTTAGTCATTATATTTGGATGAAGTGGTTTGGGCAGTAACTTTTAAGATTTATTTTTTTCTAGAAGATAAATTTCTTTTAAAATAGTTATTGATCTCTATTCAGCCAAGAATTTCATTTTAGTATCACCCATGAACAAGGATGACAAGGGTTCAGACGAGAGAAATTTTTGTAACAAATCACTTGTAACAAATTTTCCTTGAGCTCTAACATGCCGTACTGGATATTTCTTTGTACTTCTTTCCATATCTTGGCTTAAACACTAATTTCACTCCTGTTATTTATCACATGACTATGGCTTACTATTAAACAGGCATATATGTGTATGTGCTATGCAGACACTACGTGAAAATAGGCAAAAGTTTGTATGTATGTATAAAATATACATACGTATTAAAATTATGGGAGTCTTCTGCATTTTCAACTGCAGAAGAATTGGAAAATTATGTAATTGAAGACTCTACCAAAATTAATTTCAAATGGAAGAAAAATAAATCTGAAGAACATCTGTTGGAACATACGGCATGACAAGATGTGCAGTATTACGCCATACTAATACACCTTAGGTGCAGTACAAGGCATGAAGCCAAAAGGCATTTTTAGAGTGAAAAAATCTGGACCAGAACAAACTAAACACCTAGAATTTCACTTAATATATAGAATCACAGAATCATAGAATAGCTAGGGCTGGAAAAGACCTTAAGATCATCCAGTTCCAACCTTCCTGCCATGGTCAGGGACACCTCACGCTAAGCCATGTCACTCAGTGCTCTGTCCAACCTGGCCTTGAACTCTGCCAGGGATGGAGCATTCACAACTTCCCTGGGCAACCCATTCCAGTGCCTCACCAACCTTACAGTAAAGAACTTCCTCCTTATATCCAATCTAAACTTCCCCTGTTTAAGTTTTAACCCGTTACCCCTTTTCCTATCATTACGGTCCTTAATGAGGAGTCCCCAGCATCCTTAATAATAATAACATTTTAATAATAATAATAATAATAATAATAATAATAATAATAATAATAATATTTTAATAATAATAATATTAACTGTTCAATTTTTGCTTCATATAAAATTAAAGAGCCTCACTGACAACCACAGTACCCAGATTTATCTATTAAATCTCATTATTTCAAGAAATCCAGTGTCTTGCAGAAAGGTTCTTTTCTTAACGAAAACACTTATATTTTTAACAGTGCCTATGCAACCAGGAACCCTAATACCTATTGTCTTTAAATCACATGGAAATCAAAGAAACTGTGGCTCAAAGCTAGACAGAGACCTCACAGGGAGCCATGAATCATGTAGAGATCAATGGCAAAGTAGAAGGGCTTGTTTCTACCTTGACTGTAGTGTCAAGATGCTGTGATAGGACTGTGTGGATAGAAAAGGGTAGCAAACTGCATGTCAGATGTCTCACTTAGCAAGATAAGACATTTCTCAGGGACTGTGAACAATACAATTTGGCTTCTAGTAAAAAGAAAGAGAAAACATTCTGTCATCATTCTAGCAGACCTTTCCTACTGTTTTACATGAGGGATACTACTAATTCTGTAACCTATAACAAAATACTTATTTAAAGCAGTGATTTGAGAATATTACCCTTTGAGAAGTCTTAGGAATCACAGTTGTCTTTTTTCTGTGCCTCTCTCAGAGGGAAGATTGACACCATTGTTCCACAATGTTACTGCTCCAATATTTTGTAAAACTGGATATTTGGTGTGGTTATGTGGGGGGGGTCTCCAGCTCTTGTATCTAATGTTAGAATGTCAGTTGCTGCCAGAGGGAAGAAGGGAATAATAAAATGCTATCTGTGTTAACTGAATATAAGATACACATAGGAGTAACAAGGCAGCAAGGGAAACTGAAGATTAACTTTAGCTAATTATTCTGATAAGGATACAGAGTCTTGAGATCTCAATCTTATTATGCCAAGAAGCTTACTAATAATGTGTGTTTAAAACGAGAAAGACTATTTCACTGAAACTGATTTTCTGCATTAGGAAGGTCTGAATTTGAGCAGGAGAGTCTGATTCTATGTTTTAGAAAGTAACTTTGTATTAGCAATACACAGCCTGCACTTGTGAGTGTGTTGGTTTATGCATGTGTTTGTGTGAAACCTGAAGAGGTGTGAAACCTGAAGATATGTGAACTTAAATGAGAAAGTGGATGAACTGATGAAGAGAGGCCTAATAATAAAATACATATGAAGACATGAAAAGTCCACTAAAATAAATAAATGCACTCAGAGCACGAAGACACTGAATAACTACTCGAGCATCTCTGGTACTTTGAACAAAACCTATTTAAAATGAAATCTAAGTAAAATTACTGATATGGCAAAATACTGACGTAGCAAAATGATTAATTTGTAATTTCAACTTTTATTGCCAAAATTTAGGAGCCTATACCACTAGAAATGTACTTGTTTCCAGCTGCAATAAAAGTGTTTTGGACTATTCATAGTGAACAAAGTGGCCAAGCCCTGAAAGTCCCACCTTAATCAGTCACCAGGGATTACTGGGTGGGGGAGAAAAAACTGTGTATTAGGAGATATCCTTCCCAACCATCATCCTGTGGCAGCCCTGCTCCTGGTTACATTCACATCTTCTTGTTTTCAGCAACACGCTGGATGCATTCAATCCTGGTCATGAATGGCACAAATGCAATAGGTAGGCATGAAATACATGACACTAGAAGGCACCGGACTGCTAAACAGAGATTAGAGGATGTCAAGGATAAACAACTGAACTGCATATTTTCATGTAAATGAAAAATTACTATCAATAATTGAAACTTTTATTTCAAGTCCTGTCTTCCTTTTTTATAATAAAAATTGATTTATAAAGTAAAAAGTTGATTGACATTGGTAGCAATGAGAGTAAGAAGCCTTGATAGATGGTGGAAATGTTTCAAAACAAAAAATAAATGTCCTACTCTTGTGTTTTCCTTTCAGCGTAATTGGGTCAGACAACTCTTCCTTTTACAGGAACATGTGTAAATATAGGTTTGAAAATGGTCAGCACAAGGGATTTGGTCACAGTACAATCATCAAGACATCTTGTTCTCAGTTTTCTGCAAAAAAATAGGATGCCAGACAACCACAACTCCCTTTTGTTGGCTTAGTGGGAGAATGTGCTCCCTATTTACTTTTGGGGTATTCATTTTCCTTCACTGCAATAATCAATAACCTGAGGACCTGTAAATACACAGTGCCTGGGTATTTCTGTCAAACTTTCCAGATGCATTTGATAAAATACAGAGTTCATTTTGCCTCCATTAAAATACAATAAATACATTTTGTAAGTTCAAGACAAATCTGTGATTAGATACTATGATTGTGGGTGGCAGCACAAAGCTCCTAAGAAAGCAAGTGGTATAAATGTCTCAAACATCAGCAGATTCCCAGGGAAAAATGAGCTCGACTTTAAAGTCCTAAAACCACCAGTCTTGAGTCATCTCACCAATGCTTTCCAGATGCAAACTGTTTAAGCTTTCAATGAACACATGGTCCTTAAAACAACATTAGTTCTATGCATCTTCCATGCCCTATTGCAGACTAGCTCAAGAAAGAAGTTCCTCCAAAGAAAGCTCAGCACAGCTTTACTCAGATCCTGGTATCAACTGAAAACCTGGTTAAAACTGAGCACCTTCAAACTGGTTATGGAAACTTTCACCACATGCTTATCTACAGGCTGGGGGGTTGCTGTGGTATCAGGTCTAGCCCACTGCTCTGGTTCTTGTCATGACCAGTGAGAACTTATAACAAGTCACATTTTCTGCCACAGCGACAAGATGTGTCAAAGTGTATGGACAATCAAGTGGATGGTGCAAATGTCAGATCTGAATTACAGAGCTGGGTCAAATGCCAGATCAGGGTAATTGTCTTGAGAAGGGGGCAGGCAAAAGCAAAGACACATTTTTATCCTTCTATTGGAAGGTCTTGGTCTTCATTTCCAGATATATAAAACATAGATATAGAATCACAGAATGGTTTGGGTTGGAACGGACCTTAAAGATTATCTAGTTACAATCCCCCTGCCATGGGCAAGGACAACTTCTATTAGACCAGGCTGCTCAAAGCCTCTCTACCATGACCTTGTTCTAGCCCAAGTTTAAAACTTTAAGCAAATCCCAAAGCACTTCGATTCAACCAAGCACATCAGCAAGTGCTAAATCACTGATCCAGAGTCAGTCTTCCTTGGCAGGAGGAACAACTGAAATCCCTGCTCTGTTTCAGGCTTGATTTACTTTAACCTAATTTATCAGGACTTCTTTGTCTGCAGAGTTAGACCTCAGCAAGTCCCTTTTCCCTTTTCGGCAAGTTTTCAATAGCTACAGGTAAAGGATTGTGTGATCTCTAGCACACCTTTCCCAAACCCAGTTATTTCTCATGTGTCTGAAGTGCATAAATTTCATCATGCTACTCCAAAGGGAATGGGCATGGTTGAATTACAGCTTATAAGAAGCTCAGGTGCTTCTCCTGAAGGATCTGCAGAAGAATTCATTAAAAAGAAAAAGGTTGTGACAATAATTTTTTATTCAAGCCACCCAGTAAAGTCACAAGCTGGTTTTAGCTTAGAAAACAAACCACTTTCTCTCTGAGCTCTCAGCTTCCTGTTACATGTTAAGACTGTGATTATATTTCAGCCTGTGAAAGACTCAATTATTTCATGTCAGGATCTCATATTTTCTTGCAGCTGTTTTCTTGTCACTTTTACTCAGTGGCTTTTTACCAGATTTTTTTCTTTTTTAATATACTGCATTCAATCCACTGTCTATCTAAGGTGGTGTAAAATAATTTTGCAATTCCTTTTGCTAAAGAGAAACTAAGTGGAGTCCTGTGTGTACTGTGCACCTATCAGATTTCAGACTCAGAGAATTTTGTCAAAGTTGTGTTTGCTTCAATTCATTCAGTAACAATAATCTGACAAAGTAAACTTGTGAAGGAAAGTTACCCCTGAAGTATCAATCACCAAAGTTCATGAAAATTCAGACAACTGAGTATGACCACTTAGGGCTGTGACTGAACTGCCAAGTGATGTCTTTGTACATACAGTAAAGCAGGATTCTCCCTTACATCCAGGTTGCCCAAGGAAGTGGTAAAGGCTTCATCCCTGGCAGTGTTCAAAGCCGGGTCGGATGGGGCTTGGAGAAACCTGGTCTAGTGGAAGGTGTCCCTTCCTGTGGCAGAGAGTTGGAACTGGATGATCTTAAGATCCTTTCCAACACAAACCATTCTGTCATTCTATGCTCTATTGAGAAATCTTCAGCAAAGACAAAACAGGCACCGATCAGAAACTGTTCTGGGAATCAGTAGGTGCCAGACTGAAAGTGTCTATTGCATTTAAACAAAATTGAATGCAAAATGCACCTCCAAAAACCTGTGGCAGAACTTTTCCTAACTCATACCAGCCACTTCAAACTGACTTGTAGCGTGAGCATATTGTGCTCTGAGGAATCCTGACACAAAATATTCTTCATAAAAAGCCCACACATGATAACTTCACTCTGTGCTTGTAAGATAAGATGGATCTCACTCCTTGCAGCCTGCTCTTTGGCAGAGGGATATTCAACAGTGTTTGGCACAATGGGATTCTATTCTGGTTCTTGATGTTGATGGTGCCATTTCTTGAATTGATCTTCATAGGTCAGCAGGAGGTATCAGAAGTCCTGCTCTGTTTTTCTGGGCTTATCACTTCCAATGCAGTTTGATGAGACAATTTATGTCTTAGACATAAAGTCCAATATAATTATGAGAATTCTATCTTCACAACAAATAATATGCATTTTTGGGTTTAGGCACACTAAGTTTTGATATGCAGCCTTCATTTATTCAAGTGTTCAAGAAGACAGGGTGCCCTCTGCCTGCCAGATTTAGTTCAGACTGCTTTAAACATTAGACAGACACAAAATAAAACAGCATTTATTTTCTATTAAAAAACTAATAAGCAACTTCCTGATTACAGCACTATAAAAAAAGGGCTGTGATGTGTCACCTAAGTGGGAGAGCTGATCTTTGCAGCTTCATTCTTATTTGGTAAAAGAAACAAGCATTCCAAGAACATACTTCATTTGATCTGTTTTAGAGATCATCTAGGCATATAAAGTGCCTGTTTCCCTATCTGGACTGTAAAACATTTTGGATCACTAATTCAAAGGTCCACACTACTAAAACAAAAAGGAAAAATAAAGCAAGACACAATCCTTAAACACGTGTTAAGTATGGATGTCTTGAACTATTGTTCCTCTTCAGATGTTCTGCTGTCTAGTCAGTTTTACCCCCACCTCAGCTTGTCCTGAGGATTTCTTTGTGCATACACTTGAGATCTGTGTAATCTTCTTCTATCTTGCTTCATTTATCTCATATGACGTTTTAGTTCCAAGACATTGACAACTTTCCATAAAGGCTACATATGACATATTAATAATATAATTGACAGATCTGGCCTTTAGAAAGCTTTTCCTTTATTACTCTCCTTAACTCCCACTTTTTACCAGTTTTACCATCACAGCCTCCTTCCTCACAATGGGTTTACTAAGCAAACATAAAAAATAAAGCAAAAGCAAAGCCTGTTGTTATCCCCTATTCAATAACTGCTCACAGTTCACAACTGCTCTTCAAAAGCCTCTCCCACCTCCCTTATGTCTGAGTTTGGTATTAAGCCGCCTGCTAAAACAGGTTGGGATGTTGCAGGCAAACACCACCAGCCTGTTACATACACATGGCAGCCAGAGACAAACAAGCATCAACTTGGCACTGTTTTTAGGATATATGGTGAGAAAGATGGAGGACACATAGCCAAACCTGCCATGCCTCTCTGTTCCCAAGGTGATGATCATTCTCAAATGCCATATATTACTTTTTCCCCAGTCTTACTCCTATTTGCATCATGCAACCACTAGGCATGATATTTTGCAGCACTCCCTACTGCAGACCACATACTGCTGGGAATCCACTTTGACACTACAAATTCTCTCCTGACTCCTCCCATTATCAATCAGTGTCTTATAGTCATAAATAAAATTTATTAGTCAAGGGCAATATTTTACTTTCGAAAGGGAGAGAACCTGAATCTAAATCTGGACTCCAATCCAGACTTCAGAGTTCTTAGACTTTTCCATTCCTCTGCTGTAGCTTGGAAGCTACGAATAGATATAAGAGGCATATCAAAATTGCATTAAGTGAAAATCTGCTACATATTTTACCACCTTCCTACATATACTTGCACCACAAAATGAAGATTTGACAGGATGGGCTAAAGCCAAATAACTGACATGGGTAAATCTGTCCATTAACTTTAATGATTTTGATATGTCTTTGTGCTGTGATTATTCATTTTGTAGCTACACATGAAATCTAACAGATCTACAAAGTGCCAATTAAGGAAAGTAAAGTATATTCATATAATCATATACATTAGAGATCAATATGACAGGTTGTTTTCCTCATCTCTAGCAAACACTTCAGAATAACACCAAATAGCTATTCAAAAAGAGAAATAGATGACAGAAGCGATTTAGCACTGTCAATTAGCTTTCAAACCCAATAGAAAATATAACATTCTGATATATGTTCATGGTAGTATGAGGCTGCAGGACTATAATATCATGTAACCCAATAAAAAGGAACAAGATTTCTTTCCACTTAAGTGCACTGGAGAAGCACAGCTAAGTTTATATTAGCATATCACAAATGTGAAACTGGGACACGGACTCAATGTGAAATTAGAACAGCAGCTGGTATCGTGTTAGCAAGTAAAGTGTGTTTGCTTGGGGGAAAAAAAAGACCAATGCAAAATCAAGCCATGCAAATGAACAGAAGACAATCAGTCATAAAGGATCTGTGAACTGCACTGCATATCT
>JAVHNF010027458.1:0-14483 GCA_034783455.1 Micropsitta finschii | reverse complement strand
CCCCGCACTTCCGATATAAAAAACCCCAAAAAACACAAAAATGCACAAAAAAAAAAAAAACCAAAAAAAACCACCCCCCCCCCCCCAAAACCTAACCCCAAACTAAACCCCAAACTTTTGTTAGCCAGTTCCAGAGTCTGCAGTACTTAACTCTTTCAATATCTCACAGCAGTTTTTTACTTTTGAACAATACTATTCATGTGAACAGCTAATCTGATACTGAAAATGCTGTTGGTGTATTTATTTTAAAGCTTATATACTTTTGATATGCGGTTTCTTGAATCACCTGTGATGGTGCATATGGATCACGTATCTGCTGTTCTTGATGTGGATTATTCACCCACTGGGAAGGAATTTGTCTCTGCCAGCTTTGATAAGTCTATCCGCATTTTTCCTGTAGACAAAGGTCACAGCAGGTGAGTTATTTTTACACCTTTCTCGTGTTACTCATTCCAGTAACCTTCTTCCCTAGTCCTCAAAATTCTTAATTAGTACATTAACATCTTTGAGGCATTCACTTCCTGTGAATATTGAAATATTACCCTATATATAACTTGCGATTGATGTCATGTAGTTGACATAATTGTGGAGTATGTATTACAGTAGAATTTCTACTTAATGGATAGCAGTACTTAGGCAGTTTTGAATTGAAATTACAGGGAGCTACTGTTGTTGGGTGTACTCATTTGTGTTTCACCGAGATGAAGCCAATTTTATTTCCCTCGCTCTGTATCTTTAATGTTTTTAGGTCGCTTTGTACGTTATCTGTCACCACTTGAAGTTTGCGGTGCCGTACATCATTCTAGCATTTGGCTTTCTAGGGACTGTCTTCATCCTATATGGGTGATTGCTGAAAGTGTTACATGAAAAGCATTGTTGTATGATCCTGAAGACCAGTTTGAGACACTTTTGTGATCTGTTTCAGTACACTTATTACCCTTTGTTCATATTTTGTTTACTGGGCTTTGTCACATTGTCATGTGGCAATGCTTTGAATACAGTTCACTTTGAATTAGTTTTTCATGTAATATTTCATAAGGCAGTGTATTAAATATTTTGCTGAAGTTCAGATTGGATCTATTGTGTCTTTTTTTTTTTTCCTTTTTTTCCCTTCCAGTTTGATGAAAATTGAAGCCAGTTATCAGATCTGCCTGGTATCATTTGTTCTTCATAAAACTGCCTTCATTATTCTCTGTTGTCAGTTCTTTCTGTTTTTTTTTAGTTCATAACTTTATTTTACTTCTAGTTGCCTTCCTCTCTCCAACTTTGCCCCTTTGCCCCCTCCCTCCGAGTTGCTGCTATGTCAAGTTTATGTGGTTTGATGGGTGGTAATGTTGAAATACTGATTAGGGGAGAAGTATATTTTTATTGCAATTATGTATGCATTATTCAACATAGCTGTGTACTCCTATACTGCATTAAAGATTGAGAGGGGCTGTTTATGTTCTCCTTTATGTCTAATCTACAGGTAGCTTTCATTCTTCCTGTCTTGCAATAGTATTTTAAGTGTAATTAGGTTTTGCAGGTTTTTTGTGTGTTTGGTTTGTACTATGGTTAGCAGCTTCCATGTTCTACAAATTTTCCTTTCTGTGGTAAGGTAATGTTCACAAAACTGATGATCTGCAAGGTCAAAGCACACCATAGAGGGGAAGTTTGCAGACCCCATAATGCCATAGCGGAAGGCCTTATTCTACATTATAGCAGATTACTGCCAAGGCCTGTGGAAGGAATTTTCTTCTTTGTCCACACTTGTCCCCCTTCTCTGTGTGATTGCCATAAATCTAGTGAGCAAAAGCCTTACATATGAAGAACTGAGCCTTGTATAAGCTGACTAGGGTTTCTGGGACGCTTAAAACTCTTTAGAAGCTGGGCTTTTTCATAATTGCAAAGTTGAAATTAATCCCATGGACTAGAGAAAAGTCTCTAAATGGAAGATCTGATCCTAAAAGTATCTTATCGTAGGGGGTCCTTTATCAGTCTAACCATCACACTTTATTTGAATCTCTCTAGATAGATTTAAGATCAGCAGTGTTTTTAAAAAAGGTCAGTTTTTTTAAAAACTGAAAGTAAAAACTTATTGTTGCCTTCACCAGAATGCTCTCTGCTATTTGAAAGGAAATGGTGGTGAGAAAAGTGATCACTTGAAAATGTGTCTCTGCTTTAGGGAGGTGTATCATACAAAACGAATGCAGCATGTCATCACAGTAAAATGGACTTCAGATAACAGATACATTCTGTGTGGCTCAGATGAGATGAATATTCGTCTGTGGAAAGCTAATGCTTCGGAAAAACTGGGAGTGGTAAGAGTTGCATTTTTCTTTTTGTTATAACAAGATAGGATGTTTGTTTTTTATTTTTGTTGTTATTACAACTGGTTAGCCTATTCAAATGTTAAATTCTTTCTAAAAGGAAAATGTAAAACTGTAGTTTGATGTTTGTATTTAATATGAAAACCAACATGTGTAGTGCAGCTCATTGCATTTACTGCAGCTTGCATAATAAAATTAAATTTCTCATTGCTACATAAGGTCACTTTCATGTGGTCTTGTTTAATGTTAACAGTGGTCATCAGTTCCCAGTAAACTAGATTTTTTACCTGGGTGCTATAGGTGAGAATTTATCCCTTTGCACTAGAGAATACTTCTCATTTGCCATACACAAGTAATCCTACTGAAGTTTGGAGTTACTACTTCCAAAAAGTTTGACTGGCATGGGACTGGTTCATGTGCAGTTCATACCATGATAAACATGCACTGTAAAATAGTTCATTTGCATCCATGCATAACTGAAATTGTGCTTAACCTATATTACTCTCAGACACAAAGTGGGCGAAGTCGTGTGGAGCTTGAAATCCGTTTAATTCAAGTCAATTTGAAGTGTTCCTAGGAACAGATATCAGTCTAATTAGATACATGTCTCTACAGCTACGCTTGTTCAAATTTTTATGTCTATGTTTATGTATAGACAAAGCCAAAATGTTATATTATGGTTACCACTTGCATATATCCATCTGCACAGTTGTGTTAAAGCACTGAATGACTTTGGAGAATGAATTTGACACTTTGTCCGCTGGAATAATCCCCTTACGTAGCTTTGTGTTGTTATGATATTTTGGAGTTGCTTACATTGCTTTTTCTGAGCTCATCAGCATAGCTGTCAAATAACGCTTGAGGAAATTTCTTCTTGATCTTGTGAAACATTGAAGAGGAGAAATAGGGAGCTGTAATTCAAGGAAGAATGTTGTAGGGATGGATCTATTGCATAATTATGTCTAGGGCTGCTTGTGGTTACCTGAAGCTCCATCAGATTATAGTATCTGTATAGGAGGGAAGTGGAGTGGAGCTGGGAGAGGTGGCAAGTGAATGGCAGTGATAGGAGTACTTAGGACTATGATGAGGAAAGGAGTAATTCATGGACTGTTGTGTACTGTGCAGCACTGGTTATGGAGTAGCGCAGCTAAACCAACGTGTATTTTTAGGCATGGCCCACCATATGTCTCTCATCTCTGCAAAATAGAGCTACAGATAAGAAACCCTGACAACTTTGTAGCCTGTACAATATTTGTGGTTACAGACTACTATTCAAATATAATTTCTATAATGGAATAATGAAATAACTCTTTTTGTTGAGGATGCTGTCATTTTTTTCTGAATTGATTTGTGGAATCCCATGGCAGGGGTGTTAGAGCTAGATGATTTGTAAGGTCCCTTCCAACACAAACCATTCTATGATTTTCCCATATAGTGCTTCAGTCAGACATTTATGGGATTGAATATTGATCTAAACTTAATATTGACTTAAACTGATACTTAATATTGAAGAGAATAATCCAGGCTGCTATAGCTATTGTTAATTTTTTTATTTTTTTTTTAAGCACTATGAAATTTTGGTTTTCAGATGTTTAAAGAGTAATTGTTGCTAATAGGACTTAAGAGTGGAATCTTTAAGACTTTTGACATTCTTGGATATACCTTGGAAATGTTGCTTGGATGCAGGAAACTGTGCCAATTGTTGTTCCACCCAACCTGATAGTTCCTGTGATTCTTAATGTTAGAACTATTAACTGCTATTTATCAAGTTCCACTGTTCTTCTTTACCTGCTCCTTCTTTTTTAGGATTGGTGTTCTTATCTTCATAGACATATGCTTGCTCATTTTATAAACGTCCACTTCTTCTCTTGTCTGGGGCTATTCTTTTAACATTTTGAATATTCAAGGCTGAACATTTGGTAATTCTGTCAGAAGTGTCATAATGTCTTAAATGCTTAGTTGCTTAGTCTGCTGTTTTTCTTTGCTGAGACGATTTGATTGAATGACTCATGCAAAGGTCACTGTATTTCTGCTATAATGCTAACATCTTGTAATACGTTGTGTTTTAAGATGGATATTTTGGGGGTGGATAGAAACCAGTATCCTAACAGAAAAAGAAAAATGGTACTCTAACATTTTTTTCTTTGCTAAGTACTTAGTCTTACTTGGTTTTAGTATTGCTGGGTTTGAAGGAAGTTATAGTAAATACATACTTATGTTGCGACTGAGGATCATTTATCCAGTTGGAAAGTTGTACTTTCTGAATCATGGCTACCCTAGCTAGCAGTCATCAGTTCTGACATGCATATTTCTTTTGGTTTTTAATATATTTGGCATTGCACTCATTATTAAAAATCAGTAAAATATTAGAGTAAGAATAAAAGTCTCTGGAGGAGCCAGAGGCATGCTGTGTCTCCTGTCAGTTGTATACTGACAGTTGTATACTGACAGTTAAGTCCGCATGCGTTTTATAAAGAGGCAGCAGAACCCAAATCTCTCTGTTGGAGGTACTGCAGAAGTTGCTTTAAAATAATTTGCAACATTTATCTTTTCTTTAATGGAAGTTGATAAAAACATAAATAATTATTACATAGAACTTAAAACAGGTTTTATTTTTAAAGCAGTAAACATCTGGCGTTGTATGTCCAGAAGCAAAAGACCAAATTAAACAAGGTTTTTAAGATACTCCAGACTGTTCAAACCATAAAATATGATGTTAAGTATGTTTGAGGCTTTTGTACCGTTGCTCTTGAAAAGGTTTAAGATTTCTGAAAAGATAAATTCTTTGGTTTTTGAAGAAAAGAGGAATACATAGCCTTATTTGAGTGAAAAAGCTGGAAAAGCAGCAGTATAGATTTCAGTTAACAGAGTAGAATTAATACAAATAAAGAGATAGATTGGGTTTTGAGTTGTAGTGAAAGCAATAAACCATCAGTAAAAATTCAGTAAGCTGTACTGTTCTTCAGTCTGTCGACACATAAAAAGATCTACACCTGCTAAGTGTAAATACTTAGTACCATTACTTTTGTGAGTAACAGCTGCAAAATTTGGCTCTTACATTTCCAAAGTAGTTTGGAATTAGAGCAGAGCACTGAGCAACTGAAGAAGGAGAAAACTTTCTACTTGGGAATGATTTGTATTATCAGTCAGTGTGAAACTAGTGTGAGTGGAGCATAGGTTTGCTGCTTTCTTGCAAGATGCAGAAATAATAGCTTTTGAGTAAGGACTGAAAAAGATAGGACAAAGTGCAGTAATAAGTCTTGGTTTTGATCTAGCAAAGTGCATTAGCAGGAGTGCATCAAAACTGTGCAAGTAATTGTATATCCTTTCAGCCTGTTTCTAGTATCTAGTTCCATTTTGTGAGATAAGGCTGATAACCAGCAGTACCAGATATTGTGTGACATGGTATTCTTTTCATAGTGATTTTGGGTTTGTGATTCAATGCACATGTAACTTCATCCCTTGAACTATGACTTTGTGCCCTTAACATCTACATTATTTTTCTTTTTTTTTGTCATCTGTTTAGATATGAAGAAGCCATAAGTTTTTGGTACAAGGAAATAATGAGAAATAAACTTTATGTCAATAAATTTAGAAAGGTGCTTTAAACACAGCAATGGAAAGAATTAAATAAAGACAAGATACAGTGTAGAAAACTGCTGGGATACATTTGCATTCTAAAATTATGTTGTATCTGTGCTCTGTCTGCCCTAACCTAGAAAGGCAACCTGGACAGGATAGATAAACACTCATTTTGTATTCTCATGCTGAATTACAGGAGTCGAATAGCGTGGAGTTTTAAATGCAACGCAGTACAAATACAGTCCTCTTTAAAAGAAGAAATTTTTGTTAAAGATGGGTTAAAAGAAGCGCTTCAATCAAGGCTCTGGAAAAATGCTTACTTTCCTGCTTAGATGGGAAAAATAACCAGCCTTTAGCATAAGGAGGCAGGAACGAGACACAGGCATTTTACTTGAGGACACATTCTCCCATTGCTGACAACTTAGTTGCATTTTATGGTTAGTTTTCCCCTTTTTTCATTCTAGATCTTTGCTCTGAAGTACTACTGTGGTAATGGCACGTATCAGCTGTCTTTCTGCTGCATAATGTTTGTTTTTCTCACATAGGAAGGAAGTTGCACGTTCAATTTTGGAATGTATTTAAAAAAGGGTCATATGTCATCTTTGAGCAAGTCTTCCACGCATTACGTCATATAATCCTAATTTATTATATTATAGAGGGTTCTAGTCCCTTTATTTAAAGTCTTTAATCCTGCTAAATCATTCTCTGTTTATGGCATCTTCTCCAGCTCGCACCAGAATGGGAAGTAACACTATTCTCTTCAGCTCTTTACATTGACCTTTGTAAAATGACTTGCAAGAGAGAAGTTGGAATTCAGCGTGCTATTGCAGTCTGCTTTCTTAGCTATCTGCCATCTCTCATAAATAGACAGAAACTTGTCATTACTGCAGTTTTCTCTTACCGTCATGATGAGTGTGTACTTAGCACAGCCTGCTTGTATAGGGTGTTGGCATTTGGTGGCTGGACGGTAAGTCACCAGGTACATGGTTTTCTGTATACCTATACTTTCTATACATTGCACATTAAAAATGAGTCAGACTCAGAGCTACCTTAATCTATATTAATTTTTAAAATAAGTTATCCTGGATATATCCTTAATTTACAGATTCACCTCTTGTTTGTAAAATCATCAGGGTTACATTGAATCAGCAGGAATTTGCTCTTCTTAAATTAAAGGAAAATCATTGCATTTAATTGAAGTAAAAGCTCTTTAATTTGGATTATGTTGGCAGTTTTCTGCAGAGTGGGAACACTTGGGATTTACTGAGAGTGAACCAGCTATTTAGGTTGAGTCACTGTAAGGAATTTCAGTAAAGGGCAGAGAGGTGTGTAGTTTCAGTGGGTTAAGATTATAAAATTTATTCACTTGCCATTTGAGAGGTCATGATAAATGTAAGTGAAGAGTTTTGGTTTTATTAATAAGAGGGTGTGGAGAAGCATAGGTTAAGAGCGTTATGTATTTCTGATGCCTGAATAAGAATTTTGTGAGCGATGAGCAGCTCTGCATCTGGTACCTGGTTTCTTTATTGTCCCAAAGGAGAAGATCCTTTGCTGTGTTTTAGTAATATTTGCTTTCAGACCATTAATGGTATTTCAGACCAATATTATCTGAGTAAGGTACTTACTTTTTCAGAATTCATGAGATATTGTAACAGAAGTTACTTCTATTCCAAAGTGGAGAAGAGATAGCCAGTTGCTGATTTAAAAAGGGAAAAAAGCGTATTTCATAATAATGATAATAATGTAATTTCCAGACTTGTGTGTGTGCAATAAAGTTGTTTGTCACTTCTTTTTTTTTTTTTTTTTACATGTGTGTTGTAAATACAATGAATGTTGCCAAATTAACTAAAGGAGAATTAATTTTCAGTGTAAATTGAAAGCATAAATGAGAGCATAAAAGGAAACTTTAGAACAGTATTTACTTATCTTTGTGTCTGCTCACATGAAAAGAAAGAAATCTTTCTCAGTTTAGGTATAATCCTTGCTAAAAAGGATTATCTGTATCAATCATTTTTTAAACCTCATGTTGATAAGGAAGAATGGAAATATGCAAGTGTTAGAAAACAAATATTGAAAAATAATAGAAAAAAACCTGTTGAATCTATGCCAAACCAAAACATTACTAATAATTTCAGACCTTAGTTACAAGGTTTCTGATGAAATTCTGATCCATTACAGGAAAATGGTGACAAAATGGTGAATTCAGGAGGGCTGAAACTTCACCCTTAAGTGTAAAAAATCCATCTTTATGATGAGACAACAGTTACGATGAAACATAAGTGTTCAGGTTGTATCTGTAATTTTTAAGGTTGTACCTTTCAAGAGATATTGTTCTTGGAAAATACAGGGCTATTATATATGAGGCTTACAGGAAAGATCTAACAAGTTTTATGTACTGCATTAATGTAGTTTTATATAAAAAATGGTGAAAATTTTAGAAAAGTCTTGTCAGCTTTGTGCATTGTATAGTATAGCCATCCCCTAAACAAAGCAGGATGTATCTGATATGATTGCACTCATTGGATTAACAAGATGACTGCATGAAAATCTTCAGTCTTAGCCTTAACACATACAAAATTTATGTATAAATATGATTATTTTAAATTAAATAGATAATTTTATGGAGGAGGAAATTATATGTTATACTGTGGTCTAAAGCAAGGACTTTCTTTGAGATGGTTCTTATTCATTTCTAAACTAGTGGCTCTTAGTGTCTTGAATAAACATTAATTCTTGTAGCTTGTCTTGCAAAAATATGATGGAATGTAGAGGAAGATGTCTGGTACTAGAATTTAACTCCAGGCCTGTCTTAATAAAAGAAATACTGTTTGAATGTTAAAAATGACACTGAATGTTGTTGATAACAGTATTATAGGCTGTGTAAACAAGGAGTATCTTCTCACAGATTAACTTGTAATGTTTTTGGTTCTGCTAACTGTATGATCATTCTATTAATGATACTCATCATGCTGGTAAAGTGTCTTAAACAGGGGAAAAAAAAAATACTTGCAAAGGCATATACAGAGTTTTGTTGCTGTAGACAGATCCAAATCATTAGATTGCACTTTTTTAGTAATTTTTTTTTTTTTTTTTTAAAAAAAAAACCTGCTATTTATGCCTGGAAGGGACATGTCTGAGATTGTTTTGTATTTAGCTTGTCATTTTAATCTGCATATCTTGGCAGTTAGAAACATTATTAGCAAGTTTATACATGCCTTAAACACTGTTTCCCCAGCATTTATAAGGTTCTTTTAGATTATTGAAAGAAGTCAGTAGTAAATGTTGTAACACAATTTGAGTGAGGAAATGGAGAGACAAAGATTTTTCTTTTCCTTTTTCTCAACAATTAAGAGATTTTTGCATGCCCTAAAAAGATATTTAATCAGTGCCTTCTATATATGCAAATATTGTGCTTATTGAAACTTAAATATAAACATCTTTCAGTGAGGAGTAGCTTTATATTAACTTTGGTAGTCATTATCCCTTTTTCATATAATAAAGGTACTCCTGCTGAGCTGAAATGGGAATCTCATCCTAAAAGAAAATGATAACTAGCTACTAAGAGTACTCCTAATGTCTTTTGAGAAATGACAATCCAGTAGAGAGAATATGCTATATTTGTGATCTTCGCACCATTGGAGTAAATCCTCCAAATCCCAGCCTAATAGTGATAGATAATATGTGACTGGGTCACTGACTTCATTACCCATTATTTTGATTTGTGAGCTCCAGTTTATTTTCTTCATCTTTATGCTCCAGTTATAACAATATGGAAATCCTGGAAGAGAAGTAGCAGTCAGTCTGACAAAGATCAAGGATAAACCAGAACTTCAAAACAGAACTTAAACTTCACAGAATCATTCTTTATAATCTACCTGGGTATTTTTTTAGAGACCAGGATTTAATACAGAACTGTATAATGGCAGCTTGCAGCATCATTAATCTCAGGAAAGATCATGTCTGTCTTACAGATTGTATATACTCAACTGACATTTATTGATAAGTGCTGGCTTCATCCTTATTACATTGTATGAAGGCTTTTGCATAGAGGCAGAGAAATCCTGCTCAAGTTCTCTGAGAAAATCAACATTTCCTTCTAGTCTTTCATGGATATTGGTGATAAATTTTTATGCAAGGAAGTGCTTTTCTCATCTCCTATGTGTCTTCTAGCACAAAAAGTTCATGCAGTGGGTGTCCCTGTGCACTTTAGTGCTGTGACCATGTCCCTTTTTATTACTAATAATGTGCCTGCCTCACTTGCAATTTTATTTCCTTCCATGTGCTTCACTTGTTCTCCTGCCTTTTGCCTGTAACAAACCATGCTGTCAGCTGGTAAGTGTATTTAAGTCTACAATTTTTAATATTGTTCCCAGTCATGTTGTGGAACAAAACAAACGGTTAAAGGCAGTGGATTGTAAGTTTCATCCTCTCTCTTGATACTTTTGGTCTAAGTGACTTCTTCCAAACTGACATGAGTGAAAAACTGAGGCTTTTATAAGACAAAATAATGAAAGTAATGCAGTGGGTGGAGCTGACCACTGATTTTCCTTTAGTGGAAGGTTAAAGATAGTAAAAGAATAGAGATAGTTTTAGAGGCTTTGGATGCTTTGACTCATGTCGTTAGCAGTCATTCTTAGGTGAAACAACCACTATTGCATAATTCAGAGCAGCAGCTTGTTCAAAGAAAAAGCAGATTTATAACATGGTAGACCTTTTCATTATACAGAATACTACACAGATAAAATTTCAGGCTGATGAACTCCTGAGTTTTAGATTTTTCATATCCCCCAACTTTGTTACTTGGTGTGGGATTGCTCTGATTCTTTACTAAGAGAAATAAGAAGAAACACACCAAAAATAATTCCAGAAAACAGGCTGCATTTGGAGGAAAATATGAATAAATAGACCGGGTAATGCTTGGTCTGACCAGGCATTATTTGTTTCCTGCAAGCTGGCAGATCCTATAGTTAAAAACTTAGACTTCATTTCTTAACATGGACGTGGTTAAGGTTGCTAATGAAGTGCCCAGGCTGGTGCCGCTGTGTCTCTCTACTCTGTGTTCTGTCACACAAAGCAAATATTTTAGGAGTGGGAAGCTGTGCCCTCTCTTTTCCTGTGATAAAGTATCACCATTAATTTGCCTCTGTGAGTTGTCTATGAACCCCAAAGCTCTAACACGGCATGTTATAGCACTTTTGACACGTTTGCATTGTGGGGGGGTAAAGCTTTCAAATGCATAGAAAAGAAAATGTGTTTTGAATGAGTTTGAACACAGAAGCTTTATTCATTTTAAACATTAAGCAGATGAATGCCTGTAAAGACTGACTCCTTGAGGTGACTTCTCTCCCTTACTTTATTTGAGAGGTGACGGGAGTATATTGAATGAAAGGAGTGTATTGAATGAAAGGGCTCAGCCCACTGCAAAGCTCTCACCTTTCCAGTCTCAAGCCTTTAGCAAGACCATTTGCTGTCTCATCACGCCCTTTCATCCTGTTTATGCATAAGGAAAAGGTGGTGGAGAAGCGTATGCAGCCTGAGCAGCATCCAGTACCTCTTAACATATGGAGTTAGTGGGTCTTAATCTTCACAGTTGCAACAAAAGTGGTAATTTGATTGAAACTATTATTATATATTTGTAAAATTGGTACACTTTGCAATTGTGCTAACCCTACTTTAAAGAGGAAAATAAAGAAGATAATTAACCTGAAGAGGTATTAGGTTTTAGAAGTGGTTAAGGGAAGTTATAGATTGGTATAGATCTTCCACTCTTATTTGCCCATGAAGAAGTCTTCAGTTTCTTTCTTTTAATTCAGATACACAATTTGTACAATAGGTAACGGTTGAGCATTGACAGATTGTTGTAATTTTGTAACTTGCACTGTATGTTTTGTTCTAATCTTTCAAGCAGATAGTAATAATAAATTTGCTTCATTTATTCTGTATCTTAAGATAGTTTTCAGTTGACATAAGTTAGAACTTTGTTTTCCAAAAATCACAGAAAGGTCTTATTTTTGATTTTGGGGATGAAAAGAAGACTGAAGTTTGCTTATTAGCAGGTTTTCTTGACATGTATAGGTATATATAAATACGTAATCAAAAAAGAGTACCCAAGTCCTGAAAAATATATGAATTAAAAAAAAATGCAGGTCTTCCTGAGATGATTATTTTTCATTTCCTGTTGAATTTATCTTCAGTTGTTGCTGTTGCCATTACTTTTAAATCCATCCACCCTAAAACTAAGCTAATGACTCACTGCTTTACATAAGAATGAAACTATAATGTTAAAAGCTCTTTGAGTCAAAGATGCTTATCTGTACCTCTGATTTATATTAATGTTATGACTACCCTTAAACCCACCAAACTTAACAAGAAGAAATCTGGTCTATGTTGAAAAAGTTCGGTGTGTGTATTTGGTTTGGTTTTGGTTGTTTTGTGTGTGTGGTTTTGTTGTTGTTTTTGCTTTTGTCAACATACCAGGTTCTTTAAAGTTAGGTTAGTACAAATGCATGAAATTAGTTTGCTAATGTAGCTTAAAAAAGATGTAATTGCATAAATTTTAGTAAAATATATGGAGAAACAGATTTTTAAAGTGTTTATTTTTTTTGTAATTGTAGCTCTGGAGAATAAATAATTGTGTATGGGACCTAGGCCATGACTCACCTTCACTGGCTAAACCCACTCTGTTTTATAAACCTATGACTTTACAAAATGTCGTTGTGGAACTTAATTGATGTAACTTGGATAACTTTTGTGACATCAAATAGTTTTATAAAATGTTGCTTCTGTCTTGAACTTAATAATTTCGAGCAGATTTAGGCATGAATTAAAAGTGATATGAAATAGTAGAAATGTATGCTTTCTGTCACTGAGAAACATCAGCTTGTAATATGGAGTAATTCAGCGTGGACTTAATGGGACAATATTTGTAAAGATTTGAATATAGCTAAGCTTAAACCAAAAAAATTTCTCCATATGTTCAGTGGGGAAACAAAAGTCAGGAACATTGATATTTTTAATATATATTTAGCTTTGAAGGATGGAGTACCTTAGGAAATCAAAATTTTCAGCTTTTTTTCTTTTTTTTTTTTTTTTTTTTTTTTGTTCACTGGTTGAGAGAGTGTTTTGTCTTGATTCCCATGCCCAGGCTCCTTTTGAGCTATATGTTAAATTAGATTTTCATATTAGATCTTTCTTTAAATATAGTTATTAATAATCAGTGGTAAAGGATGGGGGAAGAGTAGGGCATCTCCATGCTTCCCAGCGATCTAAATGTATCTTAAGGTCAATTCAAAACAAGACACCCAAAATCAGGATGCGTGCTAGGATCAGATAAGTATTTGGTGTCATAAAGGGAGGAGAACACATGGTTGGGTGACTTCTAAATTAAATCAGAAATTTTCCCAAGACTTAAAATTGACTATTTCTGTATGTGTGTATAATTATAATAGTTTAAATGCATGAGATGTTTTCTAGCCATTTCTGCAAAATTTAACTTAATGTTTTCATTTTGTACTTTGTTTTGTTCAAGTTCCCTTCAGAAAAGAAGAAATGTGGATCTTGTAAATATTTCTTGCACCAGGAGGCAAATTTCACAGAACAGTGAGTTAAGCTTGCCGATACTTACATCTTGAATATTGAGCATAAGGAAACCTTGGGCCAGAAGTTTTCTAGAATTAGTATTGGCTTGATTATTTTAAGAACTACTGGGCATGTAGAAGGTCTGGAAAGAAGTGATGAATGTTATAGCAGAGTATATAACCACTTTTACATTTTTGCTTAGTTTTTTCTTTTTTTTCTGAACTAATTAAAATTAGAAAATCCAACCTTTAAACCTCATTTATTTTAATACCCTCTTTTAGACTACAGTATTTTGAGTTTCTAAGGTTAGATCCATTTTTTTTTTTTAAGAGTTAGCTTTTTTTTTTTTTGAAAGCTATAAGGAGCATATTCCTGATGAATGCTGCTCAGTTTGTTAGTTAGTGCTGATAGCTCCAGGAAATATCAGGAAATAAATTGTATTAAATATTTTACTGGAAGAGTTTAGAAGTCTTGTGCAGTCTGTTGTAAACAGAAGTTCTTTCATATTCTGAAGGCATGTCTTGTTTGAAATTATGCATATTAATTTAAATGAAATACTGGGTGTCAAAATGAAGCTTGTGCACAAGGTTTTGTGAGGGTTTGTTTGTTTTGGTTACTTTGAGTGAGAATAAAGAACACTTGATCTATTGCTCCTAAATATATGCAACAAAAGGTTTTTGTCTTTTCAACTAGATGCAGGGTAGGGAAGAAGAAAATGCTTGTATGCAAGTCATACCCGAACTCCATAGTAACAGTAGTAGTGTTTTAGTAGGTAGTGTCTGAGAGGAAAGACAGTATCTGGAGTTCACTTAGAAATGGGAAATCGTTTTTTGTTCTTCAAAATTTTTGTGAAGAACAGAGAGATCCAAAGCAGAAAAACACATGTCCCTGGTTGATTTTTATTAGTACTTTAATAATTTTCCATTTTTATTCATAATTATAATGATTTTTCTATTTTTATAGGTATTATTATTATTAATTATTTTTACATAATCCTCATTTTTATAAAACTTG
>JAVHNF010027451.1:13709-28987 GCA_034783455.1 Micropsitta finschii | reverse complement strand
CAACCTCCCTGGGCAACCTGTTCCAGTGCTCTGTCACTCTCACAGTAAAGAAGTTTTTCCTGATGTTCACATGGAACTTCCTATGTTCCAGTTTGCACCCATTGCCCCTTGTTGATATTTAAGTACTTGCTTAGGAGTCATAGAATCACAGAATAGTTTGGGTTGGGAGAGACCTTTAAGATAAGCTAGTTCCAACCTCTCTGCTATAGGCAGGGACACCTCCCACTAGACCAGGTTGCTCAAAGCCCCATCAAACCTGGCCTTGAACACTGTCAGGGACGGGGCAGCCACAGCTTTTCTGGGCAACCTGTGCCAGCACGTCACAACCCTCACAGTACAAAATATCTTTCTAATGTCTAATCTAGATCTACCCTCTGTCAGTTTAAAGCCACTCCCCTTTGTCTTATCACTATATGCCCATGTCAGAAGTCCCTCTTCAGATTTCTTGTAGGCCCCCTTTAGGCCCTGGAAGCTGCTCTAAGATCTCCCCAGAGCCTTCTCTTCTCCAGGCTGAAGAAGCCCAACCCTCTCAGACTGTCTTCTTAGGAGAGGTGCTCCAGCCCTCTGATAATCCTAATGGCCCTTCTATGACCCGTTCCAACAAGTCCACATACTTCTTATGACTATCTTCTGATAAGTAGCAGGTTCCCTTGTTATAAGAAGTTCATTTTGTCTCTTCAGTATCCATTAGTTTACTTTCTTCACTAGATCTGTTTAATTGGCAATGCTCTGTTCTGACAGTAAGGAAAATTTTAACTTGCCAAGAATTGAAATAAGGTAAGTTAGGAATCTGTAAAGAAGTAATTAAAGACTGTATATGTCTGGCTTCCCCCTCCACCTTTTTCATGTTGTACTTGTGTAGCTAGTTCCAACTTTTCCTACTCCCTTTCCTTACAAGACCAACCAGAGAAAATGCTGTTACCATACAGAAGCCTATATTTAGAATCCATTTTAATAATGACTGAAGCTAATATTCTCTTAGGGATATGGCCTCTGGGAACAGGACAATTAATTTTTTGCAAGTTTTCAGCAGCATACTAATGAGGTAATGTGCTGGAAACCACACATAGGCATTATTCAAATACTGTGCATGGCAATATCTGCTATGTTTCAAAGCAATTTCTGTTTGCTTATGACAGCAGAGATGAGATGCATGCACAGTGAGATATTGAGGTGTTAATTGGGGGAGGTGCAACTTGTCAATAACTCTGAAATAACAAGTATGTATTTAACTACGAAATAAACTTATTGAATATGATTCTGATACTGCTGCATAAGTCAAAAGACAGAATTGAAAATGAATTTATAATATTTGATGTTACAGGTTAGTGAATCTTTTTACAAATGCTCATAGATGAACATAGCAATTTACAGTTCTGGTATTTCTTAAAGTCTGCAACTTTGTAAACTTGATTTTAGTAAAGAAATGGAATTTGTATTTAATACAGTGTAAGCATGAGTAGATTACTCCAGGTATCTGTCAAAATGGCTGTGTTGTATTACAGTAACAAATTCTTGTTAAGTGTTGGAGGGTTGTCATCTGTAAGTTAGACTGTGACATTACAGGATTGTAGCTTTATTGCCATAGGCCATTTTACGTCTCATATTGCCTGTTCAAGTAACTGTGTTTATATTTAGATGATGTATGTTGGGAAAGGTGAGACTGTCTTTACTGCTGCTGACCCATATTCAAATTTAATGTTGTATTTACCAAGTTAAATGATTGGCTATTAATTATTTCTATTTACAGAAACATGTAAATACTCATTAAGTTCAGTGGAAGTGTCAGGTGCATGTGAATTGCTACTGTGCAGTTAGTAAAAGATGCTGCACTTAACTTTAATCATATACGACTGTAATGGGATCTTGTACACTGCTAGCATGTGTCAGCAAACACCAAGCAGCCCTTCACTGAAGAATGATAAATGAAAGCTGTTTTAGTAATTATGCTGAGGATCTCTAGCCTCATTAGGCAATGGGTCAAGAATTCAACTCCAGTTCCCTCCTCATGTATTGCTGTGCAAATGTTGCAGCAGTTTGCAGGCCACAGCTAGGTAGCCAGTGCCATAGATAACTCAAACTTTGTTAAAGCTTGTCTTTCCCCAGTCGGTTTTTATGTTAAAGCTTGTCTTTCCCAGTCGGTTTTTATGACTTCTGCCCTGCCTGAGCAGGGACTGGGGAGAGCCCAGGAGTTTGTCCTGTTTGTCACAGTTCTGCTTTTAGCTCTGGTATTTGAAGTCCAAACACGGAATGAAAACAATATATTTCTTATTAAAATAGACTTCTTTAGGACTTTAGTGTTTTTCTAGCTCTTAGTTTCTTGAAAATCTCTAGAATTTCTTCAGGATCTTGCCTTTGGCAGAGTGAGGAGAGGGAGAAAATGCTGGGCCAAAGTGAAAGATCAGTGATTCTGGCCTTTTTTCTTATGACACAGGAAGAACTGGTGTCACAGTGGAGCCTCGTCTTTTTTCCTTTGAGGTTCTTGTAGGAACAATCCTGACAATTAACAGCAAAATACCTTAAATTTCATAGTTAACCCATCTCCTTTCTGCTGAGAGAACAGCTTCCTTGGTGTCCACTCCTTATACTGGAGTGTAGCTCTTATGCTTTGGGGAGGGTTCATCTGAGGGAGATTCACTCACTCCAGCATCTACAATTATGAGTCTTATTCACTCCTTTTAGCTTTAGTTTGAACTTTTTCAGTGCCCCTAGAAGGTGCTTGTCTTTCAAAGAACTGTACTGTAAAGCCGGAATTGTCTGGCACATGGTTCTTAAGAAATAAGTGCACATGTGAAAATACTGTTCTCTCTAAATTTTAGAAATAACTGTAAAAGACTATTGTACTCTTCAGAAGATACAAAGACTTGAATGCCATGACATTGAGAGGAAAAGTGGAACCGATTTTTTCTTGTTATTTCAAGAAATCACAAAATATTGTCAGGTTTTGTTTTGTTTTTTACTTTGAGAAACTTCGAGACACTTAGAAGCACTAGCATAACTATGGCATTGGAAAAGTCCTACTAATGAAATGACTTTGCAATATGAGTATGCACAATAAAATGCTGTCTTCAACCCTGGAAAGTTACGTTTATGTTGCTCTGGGTGCCATCTAGAATCGAATTTAATTTTCTTGAAGTAGTCTGTGTTTGAAAGAGTGGCTGATCAGAGCAGCTTCCCTTAAATTCAAGTGTGCTGAGAGAAGGGGACATTGATCTTCTTTCTGATGCCTTTTCAGGAAAGCAAATTTGGTTTGAAACTAGCCATAGAGGAGGTCCTGCCTCCTGACAGCTGTGGGAGACCTTTTTTCTTGTGTCTTGGCATGGGGGAATGAGCAATCCAAGGTACCTGAAAAATCAAAGAAATTGTTAATGTTTCCTTAGCTTGTCTAAAGAAATAGGAGGAACTGCCTAACACAGTGTATCTGCAGTAACTGTGAAAATAAGTAGTAGTTCATTATAAATATATTTCCCTACTCTCCATTCTTACTTTTCCTCCTTTCTGTTATAATAATTACTTTACAAACACCTGTAGGGAATTAAAGATGAAAAAGATTCATGCTTTGCTTTCTAAAAAAGTTCTCTGGAAGCAAATCACAATCTTTGAGGACTTCTAGAAATAGGTCCTTCCCTTCAGTGAGATTAGCGGTGTTTGTTCTAAGCTCAGAAATAAACTGTGGGAGTTCTTTGATAGCAGTAACTCAGATTGTTTCAGTTCCTTTTTTGAAATTACTAGTGTTTGCCATAGTCCATGTTAATGTTTGTTCTAAATATATAAGCTAAATACAGAGTGTTTTTTAAAAGGAGTTGAAAGGGAGTTATTTTGTGTGTTTTCGGCTTGGAACACTGAAGGGTGTCACTTTGCGCATTGTGTAGGGAAGAACAAGTGCTGTGTCCTCAAACACACTTGGCTTTTATTTGTCCACATAAGGAAAACAGGAAGCAAACCCAGAAATCTTTATCTGTTGATGCAACTGTTTCTTTCTTGCAAATGCATGTTTCTTATACTTAAGTATAAATAGTCTTTCACTGTTTTTCCTCTGTCCTTTGGCTTATCTACAGAAAACAGGAGATAAACCATGGATCTGTTGTTATCTGTGGTCTCTGAAATTTATACAGACAAGGTACTGGCTGGCGTCATGGAAAATCCTCAGATATACAATGCAGTAAATGTGACAGACTTTTCTCAGCCTTGTGTGTGGGGTTTTTTTGTTTATTTTGGGTTTTGTTTGGTTTTGATGGTCTCAGTAGTGGTCTGGGTGGTAGAAATACTTGGCAAAGATCCGAACTGTGCTGTGGATTTCCTTTTGATGTTAGAGTAATTTTGGTTTCCTCTGTGTAATGAAATGGGAGTGTCAGTTAATAGGTTTTCCTACAGAACATCTTTTTTTTTTTTTTTTTTTTTTATGCCTTTTTTTTAAATAGTTTGTAGGTTAAAAGTAATCACAGGCATTGTCCCTAACATAAAAATGATAAGAATAAGCGAATATATTAATGGGGATTTCTTAAAAACTGTTGTTTGTTACTTGTTCTTACTGAGTTCTTTTTTTTGGGTGGTGGCCACTGTGTGCATATGTTATGGTAGGGCTGGTCTGCTCCTGTATTTGTAAAAAACTAAATCATTGACTTGGCATAAACTTGGCCACTGATCTGAGGTGATAGACATGAGAATGCCACTTGGAATAAGTGATAAAACCATCTACTGTTTGCTTTTTGAATCTTTTACAAAATATAGATAATTTATAAAGTTTTTTAAGATTTAAAGAAAACCTTGCATGCTATCATGCGATTTAAGTATCAAGCATACTCTTGTACAAATACTGTTTGTTGCTGTTTTGCTCTGCTGACAACTTAAAGTTACTTTGCAAAACATGTGAGCTTAAGTAGTACACACTTGAATTCATTTCACTGCTTCTCACTTTCTTTTCCCCTCAGGAGTCAGCTTGCTTGCTATCAGGACTAGATATGTATGAGATAAGTGTCTTCCCAAAATAAAACTGACCTAATTTGTTGGAAGCTTTTACTTGAAGTTGTTTTTGGCTGGAGACTTAAACTTAAAAGCCATGAATATCAAAGTCATCATATCAATTGATATTCTTGAATGCAGAATAAAACAAAATAACCAGTAAAAGTTAAACAAGCCAACAGCTATGACCTTTACAACAAATGCAGTATTTTGTAGCTGTAACATGTGCCTTTTTTCCCAAATATCTCAAGACAGTTTATAAACAGTTGAGAAATTCTTGCCCTTTTGAGGGAGAATAGTGAAGATTCCTCCTGCCTGGCAGGTGTGGGAGCAAGCATAAAGGGAAGACCTGACTTGTCTGAATACATGAAAAGCTCCTCAGCAGATAGTACAATGATTTGTATTTCTTTGAAACTCATATGTTTCTCAGTTCTGTATGCTACTATTTGCTTTTTCTTTTATTTAAGGGCATAATGTAATAATCTCTATTTTAATTAACTTTTTGTCAACTCTTAGTATTCTTATGAAGAAAGGGGCAGTATATTATGTGGTTGTCATTGTTGTGTTGCTACTTATATCTATGTAAAATTAAATGATACTTTTATGTAATTTAATACATTATTTCTTAAATTTAATCTGTATTTAAGAAAAAATTGAACAGGTAGTCTGGAGGGTTTCTAGTTTTAACTTGTTACAGAAATAGTAATTTATTCAGGGGTTTTCTTCTAATTGATATGTTTTAGTTTTTAATACAGTATTAAATTGTAATTATTCCTTCTGTCATCAAAACAAATACAGTATCCAAACCATCCTGTTAAGTGCTCACTACAGGATAGCTCTCCAAATGAAATACCTACTCCAAAGCATTGCGTGTTTAAAATGTACTTTCCCAGATTGTATCTTAAAGAAAATTCTCAGCTAAAATGGATGTTCTTATAGTGAGTTTTTCAGATTAAAAAGATTATAGTTGTGGCCATAAAGTATTAAAATAGAAATAATAAATCCAAGTCAATTCTACAAATAGCCAGTTGAGTAATATGTTTCATGTAATAGAGGATTACTGTGGGGCACTGACTGTTCATGTCATGGGGAAAGAAGGGGTGGGGAAGAGTGATCCGCTTACCAACTATCTCATGCTTTCAGTCATTTGACATTTTTACTGAAGCTCATTTATTGTATTTTATGGCCACCTCTAAGTCAGTTTGGAGGTTTTTGTGTAGAACATGGCAAACTTTCTATCCAGCATCAACATTGCACTTAGATCTTATCAGAAGGTCCATTCAAGCATACTACAGTAGCAGAATAACTGACCTTTTTCTGTAGTTTAATCTTGCTTCTTTTGTGTCTATGATTTACAGTTAGCAAAAAGGCTCTTTGATATTTGTTGTTTGACTGAAAATATGAAAGAAAGCAGATTAGCATAGGCTACTGTAGACTATTTTCAAATATAGTTAATTTTTAGAGACATGTTGGGTGAAAATCATGATGTGTCAGAAAAGTCTGGTGTCTGTTGTACTCAGGCTAGTCAGGTTTTTGTGTTTTTGCGCTTTAGGAATGTGTCTTTTGAAAACTATATTGGATTTTATTTTGTCTTTAGCAGAGCAGTTAGTACTGGAATCAGGATTGTGTACTTAATGTACATTTAGCAAATAGAGCTGTAAAATACATGTTTACTGTTAGGGTGGTGAGGCACTGGAATGGATTGCCCAGGGAAGTTGTGAATGCTCCATCCCTGGCAGTGTTCAAGGCCAGGCTGGATGAGGCTTTGGGTGGAATGGTTTAGTGTGAGGTGTCCCTGCTCATGGCAGGAGGGTTGGAAGTGGGTGATCTTAAGGTCCTTTCCAACCCAAACCATTCTATGATTCTATAATTATTTCTGAACAAAGCACTTGCTTGGTATTGGAGGCTTTGTCCAGATCACTCATCACAACTGTTCAAGTGGCCAAAGAGGGTTATTAAAGTTTTGGGTAAAATATGTACCATACGACGTACATGTTAAAAGCAGGCTGCCAAGTGTGGTTATTGAGCAGCTTCTTCATTTATGGTAAAGTTAAGTTTTAAACTAGATTTGACCAGTTTTATCACTGCTCAGCGTAAATCTGTCTCTTCTGTAGAGCTGCTTAACTTTAATTTTATCCCTAATCTACCTTCAGCATTTATAGACTGATTTGGATGGAAGGGACCTTAAAGCTCATCCAGTTCCAACCCCCTGTCATGGTCAGGGACACCTTCCACTGGAGCAGCTTGCTAAAGTGAGCTTTTGCTTCAAAATGCAGTCATTACTAACTGAAATGAAGTGTGCTTCTGGGCTTGCAAGAAAAGAAACCCTCTTCAGCTGCCTGTACAAGCCTCCCGAAGTGCCTTGATGGCATCCTGGAGCCAGGTATCACAAGGTGCCTTTTTGCCTCCTGGAAACTAAGTGTCTTTGATCCGCTTTATGCCCTAAATTGTGGCAGAGCACCTCCAGCTTTTAATGAATTGCACCATTTTCTTCCGAGGTACTCCAGGAAGTTGCCAGCAAGAGAGTCCTGCAGCAGCATGATCCATTTCTAGTGCTGCCTTTATAGCCTTGCAGATGGAATTGGCAATGAAAGCAAGTACCTGTCAGTGGCATAAACCTGCTGACTTTGCAGTTCTCTTGCACTGCTGGTCGGGAAGAGAGGAGGAAGAGTGGTTTAGGCACTATTTCACAGCCCTGTAGATTCATGAGCTGAGGTTTAGCAGATGGAGAATGAGGTCTCTTTTGGAGGTGGAGGTTAAGGGGTTCACCCTCCTGCTTCAAAGGAGCATGTGCAAATGCAGCCCTTGAGTCACAGCTGCCAAAGCTCAGGGTAATTACAAGGTCTGATGAAGCTTTGCTCTGGTGGCTCGGGCTGCAGGCAGGCAGTGAGGGCAGACATCTGGCTGAAGGATGGTGCAAGGAGCTAATGTGTGTGGCACATCCCTTCCGCCAGAAATCAGAGACCCCAAACCCCACCAGGGAGTCATGTAAGGGCCTTGGAATGAGGGAAACATCAGCTCCAAAGAGCACGGTCGGAGATGACCGCGGCACTACCTCAGCATCCAATCAGGCAAAAACCAAACTACAGGTTTTTCCTGCCCAAGGAGAACTCGGGACAAAAAATTCCATGTCTGCCTGAGCTGAATAATCTGCAAATATAATCAGGCACTTGGGTGATGAATGGACCCTGCTCTGTTGTCCAAAGCTTGCTTCAAAACCAATCCTTTCCACAGTGAGATTCAGCATCACAAGTGCAAACACAGAGCCAAGCATGAATCCCAAGGGAGCTAAAAGAGCAAGGAAAAAGTAGACTTGGATGTTACTGAGTGTGCAGCAAGCATCCCAGCTCAGCAGACCGGGGATCCGCTCACGGGAACGAAAGCAAACAAGCTGAGGTTTAAATAGAAGCAAAAAGAATCTTGGAAGGGAAAAAGCAATGAGAGCAAGTGTTTACCCTGGTGATGGGATGGATCAGGAGCCGGGGCTGGGTGCCAGCTCCTCAGTCTTGGTTTCTCAAGGGCTGCTCCAGTGAGTCTGTGCCCTGGTTCCCTCCTGCCCTCAGCTCAGGGATGTGCTGAAGGTGCAGCCTCAGCCCCTTGGCTCTGATCAGGTGAAACACCTCTGAGAAGGTTGGGAGGAAAACTTCTGGCACCTGGCTTGGGGGAAAATCCCAGCGGAAAGCTCACTGCACAGAGGTTTGCAATGTGCCAGCTGATTACAGTCAGAGCAGGAGCAAATGCCAGGTGAGTTAATTCAAATTGCTGTGGGGCACACAATGAAGAAGTCCAGTAGCGCATTAAGGAAGATAAACAGAATCCCAGACTGGTTTGGGTTGGAGGGGACCTTAAAGCTCATCCAGTTCTGACCTTCTGCCATGGGCAGGGACACCTTCCACTAGAGCAGGTTGCTCCATGGCAGGGGGTTGGAACTGGGTGATCTTAAGGTCCTTTCCAACCCAAACCATTCTATGATTCTCTAAGGGGAAACTGCTGCCTGCATTCCCATTACCAGGTGTAGGCGGAGGAGAAACAGGGGCTAAACCTCAGGGATGGGCAGCCTGCCCTGGAGCCAGCCCAGCCTCCCTGCGAGCACGGGCTCAGACCCAAACATGGGAAGAACGAGTCAGGTTTGAACTTATATTAGTTTTATTCACATTTCCAGAAGAAAGCATCAGTGGAGCGCAAGGTCAGGGCCAGTGCGACACAGAGCCCAAGGAACTGGTTTAAAACAGGCAAAAAAAGCCATTTCAGAGGCTGAACTGAGACACCGGGTTCCAGTTTGAGTACCAGGAATATCAAACCTAAGCATGATGGAGAGGATGTCAAAAGCTTTAAAGCTTGCTGTGCTGTAAATCCCTAAGCAGGGCAGGAAAGTAGCAGGCAGGAAATCTTCTACAGCTGAACGAGCTTATCCTCTGGGCTCAATGTTGGGGGGTGTTTCCTTTTGGTTGTGGAGTTTTGCCATCAGCGTTGCCAAATGTTTCCATCCGACTTTAATGGGATTCATTACCCAGAGCAAAAATTTGCTGCTACTGTATTACCAGGATGATCACTGGTGATGGAACACATGGACTTTCTAGCGAAGAGAACAGGACAAAAACATGCTGGCTCTGGATGTCAAAATCAGGGCCACAGGAACAAAACCAAGGAGTAAGACCCATTTTAGCTGAGAACTGACAATTCCCAACTGCACTGGTGGCCCATGGGAAGTAGTCACAGCTCTGAGTTGCTTCTAAGTAATAGACTTCTATTTCTAAGTGACTTCTGGGTTCAGCCGGGCCAACAGCTGGATTCTACTGACACTCAGCACACAAGGAAAGCCTCCGAAACCCTGGTGGCATTAACCAGCTCCAGTGCTGCTCACCGCAGAGCTGCAGCTTTTGCCTTTCTGCTTCAAAGTGCATGTTTCAAATTAGACAAGAAGGCATCAGGCAATCAAAGGCATCTGCAGACCCCTCACCTCGACACAGGCCTCTCGCAGCCCTGGGGAAAGGCAGAGTTTGTCCAGGCAGAGTTTGGCAGCAGAAAGAAGTCACCGAGTCCCATGTGAAAGTGAGCGGAAGCGCATCAGCAACCAGCGAATTCCCAAGTTCTGGGGCTCGAAGATGAGCTGTTTGTCTGGCTTGTAAGGATTAGGGAATTTCAGATGTGTCCAGAAAGACACTGGAAATCTTTCTGCCCTCATGTTACTATAAAGTTGCTTGACTTGATCAGATACCAGCTATATTTGGGAAGGGAGGCAGCAATAGATGTGTGCACATTCCTGCTTGCTCTGCAAAGACAATTACTGGATTACAAAAAAAGGCACAAGAAGCACATTCCTCCTCTTTCTCTCCCTAAAAGGGCTCCTCCTTCCTCCTTGCTGAATGCACTACTCTTGCTGTCACTGAACAACCTCCAAGTACTCATTTTCATCTTTGATCCAGCTGGCTTGGAAGGCCCTAGGATTAAGGATTTCTCTTCTGTTTGAATCACTTCAATGACTGGGATCTCATTGCTTGTTTTCACCAATTCTCTTCAACCTCTATCTATATATAGTAAAAGAGATGAAATGTTATATTTTGGTCTATTGCTGGAGGCAATCTGCTGTCCCCCAACCCAGTTTCCCAAAGGAAGGAGGTAAACCAGAAAATCTGGCAGGACCTGCTTGGTAGGATCAAGAACAAGGTGGAACTGCACTCACCCACTTTGCTGGGCATCACGGAGGGGAAAGTGGAGCAAGGAAGAGCTCAGGAATATTGAGCAGGTCACTGGAGAGCCAGGAACAAACCAGTTCAGCTACAGATCCTCTGCTCCAGTTGTCAGTGAACAATTTACTTTGCCTAGAAGGCAAGCTGTGTCAGTGCAGGACATGCCACTTACAATTCAAGTTGTTACACTGATGCTGGATGCACAGAGGGATGAAGGAATGCGACTCTTTGGTGAATATTCTGGTTATCAGAGTAAAAATGTGGTTTAATAAATTAAACTTGTACTTTGCCTAGTGCTTAACACTGCATTAAATCACTGTCCTGCTTTTGCCTGGCTGATAGTTAATGCTTCAGCTATTAAATATCCCACCAGCTCTACGTCTTCTCTGTGGAAGGCTTAAACTCCTTAACATCTTATACAAAAATAGAAAGCAAGAAGACAAACTGCTCTATATATTAACCCAGGGCTGTATGGCTTCAGTGGTGTGGATTTTGCTCTGTTTACAGCTTTAAGGAACTTATCACTTTAGGCAAGTCACAAGGACCTTCCCAGCAGCTGGAAGGTTGGACCAAGGACATGGAATGATGAGTGAAGGAAGATGAAGTGTGTTCCTTGTATCACCACACAGTCACAGTGTGTTCATTCTGTTCCCAGCGGCTCTCAGAGAAGCTGCAGCAACAACACTGGTGACAAAGATGCCAAGGAGGGAGTGTGAGGTGCCTACAGATGGATCACATCTTACCAGGAAGTGCCTGAGAAACCCATGGAAATCCATGGGCAGAGCTGATGGCACAACACACAGCTGTGAACACACAGTGCTTGGAATGGTTCACACAGACAGGATTCAGCCTGGCAGCTCTGAATGAAAGAGGGGAAAGGATTTCCCAAGCAGGATGGTTCTAACTGACCTCCAGAACACCGTTTTGCTGTCTGTTTGAATCCCAGTTCCCCTCCAGTTGAACCTCTCTGTGTGCTCTGCCTGGCTTAGCAGAGCCATACCCTGCTGCTACAGCACAGTGATTCTTTGGTAGGACAGACCCAACTCCACCCAGAGCTGAAAAGGCTGAAGCAAAGTGTTCATGAGTTTTGACTGTTCAAATGAAAAGCAAATTGTTTCTAGGAACAACTGTGTATCTGTACACAGAGTGGCCACTGCTGCATTTCCAACTTGTTCCTACCATCTGTCTGACACTGGAGAGGCCAGGAATGAACCCATCAAATTCCCCAGTGTCCCTGATCGTGCCATTTTGCTGTAAGATCCTCCTGGTCCAAGCAGCAGTTGCACAAAAGCACTGACGGAAAAATTACACCTAAAATATTCATCTTTGTCCCCTGTGGGAGATACCTTTATGAGAGATCTCTGCCTACCCAAAGCCTAACTCCACAGGGCTTGCTTCCCACTCTCCGGTGACATGAGGAAGAACATTTTGCTTGTTACCAGAAATGATGCAAGACATCACTGATGAAACCCTTTGCCCATGCTGCCTTTCTGTGGTGGAAGCAGCCTAGCAGCAAGGGTACAGTCAGGATCAGTAGGAGAAACTGCAAGATAAAAATGAGTCCTGAAAAGGGCATCTCTTGAGTTACAGCATGGAAGGATACAGCTGAGTTGCTCTGAAGTGCATCTTTTCCCTATTTTCTGACACTCTTTTCTCTTTCCTACTTTCTTATTCTCTTTCCCCACAGTTTTTACACATATATTAAACATGCTGGTGATAACTCAGTCTTTCAGGCACTCTCATTGAACACAGCAGCCATTTTACTCACAGCTTTCTTCTTGCTATTGCCGCTCCACCAGTGTTCCCCTGGATTCCCCTTAGAACCGGAGGTTTCTTCTAGATCTCAAAAAGAGATTGATATAGCAAACCCAAACTCAATTATAAAATATAATAATATCCTCTTCTTGGAAGTGAAGCTGCCCCGTATTCCAGACTGTGGCAGGAGTTTGATGTCTTGAAAAATACTTTTAATAAGTTCTACTTAAAATAGGTCCAAGTCCCAATCTGCACGTTGTAATGCTCTCAGCTGAAGATCTGTTCCCTGTCAGTTCCTCGTGGGCTCTGCCAAAGGGATCTTCTCAGACGTCTTCTGCAGACTTGAACATGAGAATGGCGTTGTAGATCTTCAGGGCAGGACCCAGCTTGATACTGAGTATTTTAACTATGTCACTCTGGTTCAGGAGCAGGAAGGCCTCACCATCTATCTGCTAACGGTTGGAAACACAAGAGAAGATGAAGATTAGCATCAAGAGATAGGCAGGATTCTCATTTCTGGTTGTTCAATTAAACAACATGCTCTGAACTATGGAACAAAAGTATAAACACTGGTTTGAACACTGAAATCTTGTACTTCCAGCACTCACTCCCTTGCTGATGTTTCCAAAGGCCTCAGACCTCATCTACCAGCCCTCCTTCTAGAAACAGAGAAGCCCAACTGCAGGCAAGGCTTCTGGAGAGACCATGAGGAAGATGCTTGTTCTGTAGACTTTCTATTCACTGTAATTGCTCTGAAAAGCCAACAACTGTCAAAAATCCTACAGCTTAGTCACAATCTGCAGCCAGAAATGAGATCAGGAAATCCAGACCGTGCGTTTTCAGGAGGCAGCTATCCAAGAATTAATATATTACACTGATCTACAATGATTAGGAATGTAACATCACCATTACCTAGTACATTCATTACACACTGTCCTTGCAGAGACTCTTCAACCTCTCTTAAGCTGTTCAGGGTAAAATCTAAAGCCAAACACCCTTTCTTTTTTGGTCAGCTCTGCTAAAAACCTTAAAGATAAGCAACATTCCTGAGATGTGAACATCTCTCACAAGCAGGATGTACCATGCCCACAGACAAGGCTTTGTTTAAAGGAGAAACGTGAAGCTATTGTGAACTTGTGACACTAAATGGGCTTGCTTACCACGACGTAAAAAGAGATCCTGTGTTGTATAAAACAAGGCATAGTAAAGATATGTCACTGTCTGAACTTACATACACACCCTCCTAATCCATCAGTAAGGAAGCATTTGAGTAGATTGAAAGTAAGCAAGAGAAAAACATACTACCTTGTGAAAACAGAGGATACTCTATTTAGCAGTGAGTGAAATAATAACATCTGAGGTTAAAATTTACTTGGCTTTACTACAACATCCAAAGAGACAACCCAGATATAATTAATATAAACCCCAAATGCTGCAGGGAAGAAGCCAAAGATTAATGGACACAGACAAACAAGATGTGTCTCCCTGAGTTATTCCATTAAAGTCCATTTACAGAGACTGACAGTGTCTCATCCTCTCGCTTGATGTTCACCAGTGCAGCAGATCACACCAGACACTCAGCTCATCCACAATAACAGTTCTTCTATTTCCAGAGTCTTTCCAACTTGGGCTTTTTTTGATGTCAATGACTGGCGGAAGAGGATTCATTGAATAAACTTGGACCAATGTATAATGAAAGCAAAGAGCTGGGAGCCAGGGGCTTTGGTTTCCCCTTCTCTAACCACACAAGACTGTCAGCAAGTTACTTCACCTCCCAGTACATACACTGGAACAATAGCAGCGTTCTCAAACCACAGATGGTCATACGCCATCCTCAAATCATATTTGCAAGCCGCCTGGAGTCTCCATGAATGCAGTAACATGTTAAAATAGCTTGAAACAAATGGACTGCTGCTTAAATTGAATAATAGAGTCAAAAGTAGCAGAAAACTGCTGGAAAACAATCCTACATTTCAAAATGCTTTTGAGCCCAATATTATTACTATGCTTCATTTCCACTGCGTTGCCTCAAATATGCTTCTTTTAAACAGACCTTTCCTGAACTGGTCCTAGAAACAAGCACAGGATCAGTGCCTGTGCTTTATGATTCCTTTCTTTGTTCCAGCTTATTTGCATGGGGTTGAAAATTCTGTGCACAATTTGTTCTCTTTGTTCCTAATGTAAGCAGCAACTTATCCCTCTCTCCCCCACCAAGAGAAGGCTGCAAGGGATTTATTTATCCTAACCAGGAGCACTCAGAGGCCTGATTACAGCTAATGGACCCTGGAGGTGGAGTTCAGCAGATGCCTCACTCACACTATGCTACGGCCAAAGCCAAGCTGCTCAAAGGGTTTTCATTTCAAACTGACCATTTGGGTTGAGCATAAACTTGAAATGAACCCAAGCCCCTCTCAGCTGGCACTGGGAATCATACTTTGAGGCTGCAGAGAGGAAGGTATTAAAATAGATGTGGCTGTGCTGCTCTCTGAACCAGAAAGTGGTCACGGTGTTCAGGACCTGTTTAAATTATGGCCAGAAGAAATTAAATAGGTTGTGAGTGGCTGGATTCATGAGCAGATTTGTTAGCTCCATCTCACCTCTGAATACAGCTTCACTAGAAATCAGGAGGCACCTTTTACACTCAGCTACACTGAAAGCTTGGCTCATTTGAATAAAATTCATTATTCCCACTGTAGTCAAGTAAAGAGTATTCCAGAATATTGTTTATTCCAGGGCATTAAAGAATACTGTTACATTGTGAATGGTGCTTTTTGTCAGTCTCTGTTTCTTTTGTTTTCTATTTTGTGTGTGTGCATGGAAATGTGATCTTGATGCTTGGAGATCATCAAGTAATTAGTTTGGGGTTTTTCC
>JAVHNF010027449.1:5831-18607 GCA_034783455.1 Micropsitta finschii | reverse complement strand
AGCTTTGTTATACTTAAAAAGAAAGAAAACTACAGAAGGGCGTGCAGTGTGGTATGACTAGGAGAAAAGAGATTTTAGATGTTCTGTATTTTCTCTGTGAGGCTGTATTGGCAATGTTCATATTAATTTAAGTTTCTTCAGTAAATATTCAGTCCTGCTGTAGCAAATGATTGGGGATTGCGTTGGCAGAAGAAGCTCCAGCTTTCATTTTTACATTCTGCTGTTGGTCATTTAAGGCATCATTCAAGGAATGTGCATATTAATAGAAAAGGCACTTTAAGCATGTAGCTGCTTTTGCTTCTCTCACTACTGTATAAGGGATGCCTTCATTTACACCACTGGAATGTAGAACTAGTTTCAGAAGAGTAAGATCAGGCCCATGAGGCCTGAGTCCTCACAGTCTCAGAGCCGCATCTAGTTATTCATCAATGGCAACGGGTTGTGTACGCACAGAGAGGCTCAGAGAGGACAGACTTCCACTGTACAGACCCGAGTAAAAGACAGCTAAGTAGGAAGACTCATATTGGGCCAGTGAGGGTACAATAAATAAAAGGACCTGATCCGTAATAGGCATCTCCACTTGGACATTTTGCAATGGATACTATGTTCATCAAGCATCCTTTGAGCAGCAGACACTTTTGTTTAAAGAAAGGAAGCTGTATGCTGCAAGAGCAACTGCTGATGGCTGTGCTGCTACAAATCCTGCCTACTGACGGTATCAGAAATGTCTGCTGAATACAAGTGCTGTCCGTAAGATCCACAGTCACAAACTTGCACTTGAGGAAGAATACACAGAGTGAGCACAGGTTAATGTCAGTGTTCAGGTGAATTTGAAGGTAGGATATTTGCCCAAGAGAAAATTCAGGCATTTCTGAATTTTTTTGTCTTGAACCGGAACAAGAAGTCAGCATTTCTAAATTTGCTACTGAATTCCCCCAGAGTTCAGGGAGAGCAGAGTTTGAACAATTCAACATAAATATAACAATACAGAAGCAATCTTTGAAAATAATAAACTTTTTTGGGTTTAGTATCATCAAATTGAAGTTAATTAGTGGAACTGTGAATATATTGACATCCAGAAGGGCTGTGCAAGGTAGTTCTGAGAATAGGAAAGTAGAGATATGTCTGAGTAACACTCAAAATAAAGCCTCATTACCTACAGCTGTTCTTTTCCACTGGAAGTAGTAACGAAGTAGAACTCATCTTTTCTTTATGACATTTCTTTTAATGTCAGTTAAATGGAGGAGACTCCAAAGTTTCTCAATGGAGTTTCTTCTGCCAAATTATACAGACACCATCCTCATAAAAATCAGTATTAAAAAGTGAGGAACCAATAATAAAAGACCCCTACATAAACCATGGATACCCATTCCACATTTTAGTGCAAGGTAAACTGCTGCTAGAGTTTCTCAGCAGGAATCATCAATATAGCCCCAAGAGACCAAATGACATCTTTGTGACTGGCTATTTATCTCTATCCCACTTATGTCAGGAAAATTTGTACTAAAAGCATAACAAATGATTCTTGAATTTGTAATACCTAATTCATGTGATATAACTAACTGCTCAGTGATATATTAATGTCAATCTCAGTTAAATCGGTCCAATTTTGTTTCAGTTGCTCCCAGAAATGAATGTCACCTTATAAACTGTATTCATTTGGAATGCATTGAGTATAACGCAGTACAATGTTACCTTCCAAAACCAATTTAGGATGGTTTTAGTATATATATATATATATATATATATATGCGTTAGTATGTCAATCTGCACCAGCCCTTTAGCTAGTAAGGAATTAAACCACTAAGATTAACAAAAGCTTTTAAAAGCTTTTCTCTTCAGCTACATCAGTGTAAGAACAGAGGATGGATCTGTGAACCCTTTTTTAAGTGGGGGCAGTTGCTAATACAATGCAGTTAAATAGATATGAATGCTGCAGTTTGAGAAAGAAAAGAGGAAAAATGATCAAGGCAGATTTCATTGAAGAAGACTAAGCAAGAAAAGGCCTGAAGCAGCCATATTCTTGCTGGCCCTTTATATTGTTCTGGTTCATATGTGTTTACGCAGTTGTGACATAAAATGAATGAAGAACACATAATTGGAAGAGAAAAGTGACTTTCTGAGGGAAGGGAGAAAGAAGTGTATCCTTTGCAGGGGGTGGAGGAGAAACGTATGCAGACAAAGAGTGAGAAACACCTGTGTGGAAGAAAGTGGGAGCCATGAAGAACTTAAAGGGTTAAAAAGAGACTGTAAGAAACGTAGCATGAAAGAGGAGAAAAAATAATCTTAGGGATTCAGGACATGGTTTAGAAAAAGGAGAAATTAAGCATAACCAAAGACTGTTTTGGTCATTTGAAAAAGAGAATGCAAATAGGTGGCAAATAGGTTGAATGATAAAAATATTAACATTCAAAGGATTCCATGACAGCTTTTTAATCAAGATTCTCATACAGAGCATGGCTCTGACTGCAAGTGTAAACAGGGCTGTCTGCAGGATGCCCAGATGCATCTCATTGTCCCACCGCACAGAGGCTATCTCAAGCAGCCTTTGTGTGATCTGGTTTAGAACCACAGTTTTTAAATAAAAGAATTTCCCAGTCTGGAGGCTGCTAAATGACAGGTGTAAATGAAGCAAAAGGTTATCCCTTTTATGAGATTTAGAAGCTGCAGGCCAATTTGTATAAGAGTTTGACTCTGGTCTGGCTTGCAAATAGATGGAAACTGTTAAACAGCAGTGTTAATTTTGAATAAAGGACTTAGACATTTTTAAGCTTTTAAGTGAAGTGAAATAATACTGAGGCATATGAATTCTTCTTGCATGTAGGGGCAGATATTACTTCTGAGCCTTATTTAATGTTTCAAATGCATACATTTCAGAACTGGCCATTTAGCTGAATGATCAAATTAAACACATATATCCAAGACAATGAGGCATAGTGACTGGTTTAGGACTGGGTAAGTCAGCAATTAAGAGCTGTCAAGATTTCTTGGAGAGTATAGAGAAAAAAGTCAGCTCTTCTTTAACCTTGAAATCATCCCCATCCCTTCCACAAAATGAGATATTATCCAAGTAACTGTGTTACAATTTGCTAGGTGTCATGAGGACTGCTGGTATGTAGTAAGCTCATAGGATAAAAGAAACTGGTCACCTCTGAAAAAGGTTGGTCCCTATTTCACTATATGAGAAAAGATAAATTGGTTGCAGATAGAACACTGAGATACAAAATCAAACTTCAGAATCTCTGTCTTAACATGAATATGCCCCAAAGTAGCACCCAAACTATTGTCATGGTGATTTCAGGAATGATGATACTACTTTATAACAGCTCTCTGCACTCTGCAACCTTGGTTTCCCTGCAGTTACCATCTCTACTGTCTTATGAAACAATCTCCAAGTCTTTTATGCATATCTCATTTGCGTGGTTGCTGGTCCAATATGTTTCCTGCTGCCTGTGTACATTTCCTCAGTATCTTAGTTTGTGAATGATTACTTGCTGAACAGGGCTTCACATGATCACAGTGTGTAAATGGTTATGGTCAGTGAGAGCATACAAATATATGGAATTGCGACAATTTATTATGCAAAATTTAAGTGACTCTTAGAATCAGATTAAGCACATTTTCCTCTATGAACATGATACAGCCATAAGTGTCTCTCCTGCTCCACTAACTGCAGAGAAGCTAATTTTGGTTTCCATTTTATATTACATTTCAGGGAGCATTCTGTGACTAAATGTCTTTCACAGTTTGTTCTATATGTTTATCCCATGAAGGTTTACAGAGTAAAGCAGTTCTATGGCTGCTCCAGCACAAGTGCCAGGGTAAGCAAAGGAAACCTTCACTGTCCCCCAGTCAAACTCACATTTTTCAGACACGTCCCCTCAGATCATAGGGTTGACACTAAACTTTGCACATCATGTTTCCTTCCTCAGTTCACATTCATGCAGCAGAATTATTTAGACAAGCTCAGATTTCCCCGATTTGGAATGGGAGGGAAAAGTGTATGGTGCTGCCAGGCAGAAGATTATATCTTCGTTTTGGTGGAGGTTTCATGCTCTTTAGAGAGACTGTGGTTGTGGCTGTCACTCTCTGCCACACTCAGAGGCTTTTTTTATTGTCCCTGTCAGTTAGCAGCCCAAGGTTACTGCCAGCTCTCTGTCAGCGCTTTGATTTTTGTCAGCTATGGCCAGGTCCTTTTAGTTATCTGCTATCTTTTCAGCTTTGTTCAGCCTGAGCTCTACTTGTCTACTAATTAGCTCTTTGGAGATTTCCCTTTTAAAACTCACTATCACAGAGGACAGGAACCGTTCAAAAGTTTTGTGCTTCATAGAAATTCTGTATTCATCCACATTCCATGCAGCCATCTTTTTAAAATTAAAAGTGGCAGGTCAGGCCAATTTAAGGTATATAAGCGGCACAGGCTGTAAAAAGATACCTTTAGGTTCTTGATCAGGTATGTAGATGAATGACAGAAAAAGAAAAAAGGTTTCCACTGAAAGGACCAGCGTGTACAAATAAAAAAGAAACTATCATTCTGGGTAACGTATTCTCATTTTCTTTATCTTCTGGTGTGCAAATATTGTGCTAGCTGAATATAAAAGTAGCACAACTTTAGGGTACAAAAAAAAACCCACACTGTAACAACATCAAGAGTGGTCTTACATCAAGGAGGGCCCTGAGGATGTCTTTGTTGTCAACTTCAGAAGAAAAGAGAGGAACAGAAGAGGAAACTGGCAGAAGGAATAGATGCCAAAGAGAACTCAAAGGATTAGGTCCGGGTGAGGTGATCGGTATTCGAAAACAGTCTGCCTTCTGGCTCTGATCTAAGGGAATAGGCTGGCAGCAAAGCCAGAGGGCATAACAGCACAAACACACCTTCAGCACACTGCTGGAAGCTTGCCTCAGTGCCTTAAAAATTGTGGTAGCAATTAGAAATAAACGTATATAGGAGCAATAGGCGAAAGTGTTCTATTTATGAAAAAAAAAGTCCTCTTTTTACATAATACTCAGTCTACTTGCATCTATTTTTCCTTCTTTTTTGCCACTTACTACATTTTTCCTGTGGTATCTCATCGATGCTGTAAGTTGCGCCTACATTGCACTTACATAGTGTTAATGCCTGGAAGATGAAAGTAAAAACCTTTGAATATATTAATGCTATAACACAGATGTCTTACTTTTTATACTCCTTTTTTAGAAATATGGTGTGGTTAATAATGATGCAGATTGCGCTGGATGGATGAGCAGATGAAACAGGGGAATACAGATTAAATAAAAATTTCTTCAAAGCTTTACGTTTGCTTCATAATTTAACTTCTGTACTTGTCATGACGGTAGTAGGTAGGTGCAACCACGCATAATCACATTGTTCTAAAATATCCTGGTGAAACAGAACAAACCTAATCTAAACAGCACTGCCACACTTGTTCAGGTCACTGGGAAAAAATGTAATTAGGAAATGTCAGCTTGGCTCCACGGTTGAAAGTAATTAGAAATCTATAGTTACAATAAAGAATATGCAAACAATTTTACAGTCGAGTGCCAAACATTTATTACTGAAGGCAAGACTGCAGGAAGATCATGGAATAGTCTGTCCAGATCTCCTTTTCTGACACAACATCTCATGCAATTTGTACCCAGTTTCTTATTTTTCCTTCTTTCATTGACATTTCTGTTCAATGTCTTATGCATTGGACACGAGAATGAAATACGGATTTGGCAGCTTTTGCTTTGCTGATGGGAAAGTTCCCTTCTTAGATCACCGCTAACCTAGGTGATGTTTGGCCAGCATGTGGTAACTGCCTCCTTAGAGCACTTACACTTCTGTCTGAGATCTGTTTTCATTCTTTAGAGCTCAGGTTTCCAATGACCCAAGTATCACAAGGAGTTAATGGTATAGAGGATCTTATTCTTTAAACTTGCCATGTACACGGGGTCCTTTGCTCCTGATGTCTGGCTAGACTGACAGAACAACATATAGCTGTTTCTTGTTCTTTACATCGGGTGTTTTCAGCCTCTCTTAAAAGTGCCTCATAACTAGTCTGGTTGATAGATTTAGAGGCTTTACACATTTTTTCTCTTGCAGCTCAAAAATTTCAGACATAGTCTATGACAATTTTATAATTCTGCTGTTCTCAAGATTGTATATATGCCGTAATCTTTTCCTTGTTGGATTAATCTAAATTAAGGCATATTAGTGGTATAAAAGGAACACCAGCATTTTAGCTGCATGCATTGAAAGCGTTTGGAAGCCACTTCTACTGTTTTTGAGAAAAAATCTGGTTAGTCATGCCCATTTTCAAATTGATTCACAATCTTCACATTGCAAACTGGAACTGGCCAAATTTTGCATTTGAAAAGCCAATTCATGACTTTCATAATTTGCATTCCATTGATAACAGCAGGTTTGATATGAAAACTTCTTCATGGAGAAGAAGTGCCCCAGATGCATTCTCTCCGGCATCACATTATTTGTTTGTGAATCTAGCATTTGTACAATACACAGACGGCCACTTACTTCCAGAGTTACAGGCTGGATGCACCAAATGGAAACAGTTATGTCTGCATTGCATCTTTGTTCGAGTGACACCGTAAATGCTTGGAAGCAACATAGTCCAGAAAACTTACAGATATTAATAGTCTCTTAGTCTCTCCTTCCTTACTAGGAAGATGATATACTTCAGGTACAGGCAGCTGTCACATTGCTTTAGCCTTCCGAAGATCAAGTTATACTCGTAACAGACAGCAAGTAACCCCTGTATAACACTGTTGTCAGTCATTGCTTCTCTGCTTTTTCCCTTATTTTTGTCACGCTGCCCTAGCTTGCTCTGAGAAGCAAAAGGATGTTGCAGACATGATCTACCTTAGTTTCTGCTAACTTCAAATTACTATACCTGAGCATGTTGATTCACCCAGATATTTATCCAAATGAGTCCTCTTAGCATATTTGGCTGGCAGCATTAATATTCTTTTACAGAAAACTGAATCGATATTGTCTCTCTCAGCCATGCATTTCTACTCTGTAGTGTGGAGATTAGGGTAAGCTTGCTTAATACAAAAATACCTGCTTGCAAGATAGTTTGTGCATTTGCCAGCCAACTCAGATATTATTTCCTCAGTTGTAGGCATCTGTTACTGAGCTCATCTCTGTACTACCTTGTTTAAATGAATTGCTCTATGTAAATGTATTTTGTCATTTTTTTTACCAGCTGTCATGCTCCTTACCTGACTCAAGGGCTGTGTCTCTTCACTGAGTTTTTCTACTTGCTTATATGGAAAGCATTTAATGCATCAGTTGAATCATTTCATCTAGTTCTCGTACTGCATATCTGACAGACATTACAGTCCTTGAAGTACTTCTCAGTAATCTATTAGTAGCTTTGTTCCAAGGTGCATATTTTGCTTTGACTGATTTTATTTCTGTGGTGTTTATTTTATGGCTTGTTTGTCCTATTATAATAACTGAGGCAATGCATGCCCTGCAGTAATTCACCTCCAAACCTTCCCGGATTGAACTTCTTTGTATTTTATGGTTAAATGGAACACTTTTGGACTGCTTAGTAGAACCCATTTCACTGGATTTTTTTAGCCCTAATGAGGAAGAGGAGTTTCAGGGGTGCTTTTCTAAAATCAGGATGTGAGGGAAAGTAAAAGTCAAGAGCAGCATGTAGTTCTTCTCCAAATTATACCTTACACTGTTGGACCATTTCTTGAAGTTATCTGTTTCAGACTTCTGTATACCTGACACCTAATAAATAATAACCCAAGGAAAGGGAGTTGGCGTTAAGTGTTGCTGTCATAGACATGGTGCTTAGGAACATGTTTTAGTGGTGGACTTGGGAGTGGTAAGTTAATGGTTGGACTTGATGATCTTAATGGTCTTTTCCAACCTAAATGATTCTGTGCTTCTCTCTCTTCAGGTAATCTGCTCTCTGTAAGAGGCCTCTTTTGCACGCAGTATTGCATTTCACTTTTTGGTAGATGTAAACATCAGGTTTGCCCTAGTGACTCTTTGCAGGTTGGATTTACACATGCCACTCCGGACCCTTTATTACATAGGACAGCTAAGATAGACATGCTCAGGTGCTGTCTCAATAACCACTTCTCAAGGGAAATTACATGTAATTTTTTCTGCTACTTTTCCCTTCCTCTGGCCTGTGGGAAGATCCCCTGGACATTCTGAACATCTGTCTGAATCCCTCATTCTCCAAAGAATATTTTGTGGGATCCCTTGCACTATTAAGCAGAGGTGGGTGGAAGTCCAGTAGGTGTTCTGAGGTGCTGACCAGGCTCCCAATTCTATCATGCCACATGCGTGTAGCATTCAAGACATGTACTACTCACCTCAGACATAGAAAGAGTGTGTTTTGCCAGTTCATAGGTTTAAATGACAGATATGTGTAATAATAGAATTAAAGTTCTAATCTCTGGAAGCTCAATGAGTGAATTGATTAAATGAATTGAAGCAGTTTCTCATGTGATGATCATGACTTCAGATGAAGCGAAACGCACACTTCAGAGGGCAGACGTACAGGGCTTTTTAAAATGATGACTGAGATCCATATAAGACCACCTAGAGTAAAGAATGGGATCACATTCACTCATATGCTTTAACACAGGGTGATTAGTACAGACTAGTCAGATGACCAGAAGGAAAGGCCTGGGAGTTATATATGTGACATTGTAGCAGGAACAACAAATCCCTTATTTTGGTCTTCCAAACAGAAAATTTAACAGTAACCCAGGCTTGGAGCCTGCAGCCTAAAACTGAGAGAACCTTGAGAATGAGAACACAGAGCGATTTCAGTAGAAAATACAGAAAGGAAAATTGAAAGAGGAAAAATAATTGCTGTGAGGACTCAGCAGACACAGTTGTGGCTGAGAAAGGGTTTAGTTCAGACTATTAGCCACGTTTCACCATGTGGTTCTGTGGAACATACGTGAGCCTTGCTTGTTGATAAGAGCAGTTAGTAGCAAGGTATCCAGCATCCTTTGCTGCAGCTCTTGCAAAATTCCCATGGTAATGTGGTATGGCTAAACCAGGAAATTCTGGGATGCATTTGAAAACTTAAAGAGCTACAGGCACGTCACTGTGAGATTGGCAAGTGAGAGGCCTTAGAATGAGAGGTCCTTTCTCAGTAGAAGTGCAATTCTTAGTAAAGACAGAGTGGGTTCTGGAAAGGATGAGCATACCTGTCACTGTTAGTACAAGTTAATTCAGTCTCCTGCAGCAGGATTAGAAGGCACTAGCTGTCCCTCCGTCACAAAATGCAGAATTAAAAAACCCTGTCCTTAAACCTTGTCTTAAATCACATTGTAGGAAACAGGTCCCTCCCCAAATCTTTTACCTACTACAACATTTTATTGAGAGCAAACCAACATTTTCCATGTAATATTGTCACAGTGTTTGCTCAGGTAGTTTGATCTTGGGCATTACTGTCCTCTTCTAAAACTGACCCTTCCTGAATATTAGCAACCTGTTTTCATAGAATCTTTTCTATAGTATCAGGCCTTTCTTTCTTTCTTTCTTTAATAATTTCTAAGCTTTGAGGGTTTTAGACATTTTGGAAACCTGAAAATTTTCCACATCCCCTCATAAGAGATACAAGTGTTGTCTTTAATAATTTCTAAGCTTTGAGGGTTCTAGACATTTTGGAAACCCGAAAATTTTCCACATCCCCTCATAAGAGATGTAAGTGTTGTCATTGAACATGGTGCATGGGTCCAGTGTGCCTCTTGGACCACCGTTTGTGCTTTACATTCTTATCTTGAATTTACCATCTGCTGCTTCTTTGACTCTCAAAATTTCTTCGATTAATTTCTTGACCTGAGTCTGGAAGTTCTTCAGACATTAATAGCACAGAGGGGTTTTGTGACGGCCATCCATCAGGTTAAAGTAAATTATTCTGTCTGTATGGCCTTTTTCTTCTTGCTGATATCCAGTGTGATGAAACGACAAGGTGTTTAAGCCTAGCAGATTGTGCCTATACTTGCACATAAGCATGGAGTGTCAGGCAGAGATCCTATCTCACTAGCCAGTGATAGAGCCTTGCTTCCTCACAGTCAGTTCCCTCTGCTGGTGCATAGACCTACAGAGGCCCCAGCTTTTGGGAGTGTCTTGAAGCAGAGAAGCAGGTCCAGCCAGCAAAGTGATGATCTGAGAGAGGCAGGCTGGGAACTTGCTGTGCAGGCAAAACACGTAACAACAAGCACTGGAGTCAGCATTGGGGAGGAAGATAGAGCCTGCCTGAGGTGCTGAGACATCAGCAGGGACTGACATCAGGCAGCAGCAGATGAGACAGAAAGGAAACATCGAGCCAGTTTCCTTTTTCTTAGACTTGGTACAGTCCATTGTTCTTGATTCACACTTGACACAAAGAGTCAAGAAAAATACAGGTCCTTTTGGTTTATTTTATTTGACTCTGAGAGTTTTGTGGTGCTCAGCCCCTCAGCAGAGCTGAAACTAGAATTTTGTGCTACTTTTTTAGAAAAAAAAAAACCAAACCACCAGACAGTTAAAGTCCATTGAAATGGAACATCATCTGGGCAGGCAGCAAATGATGCACAAATCAACAGGTCTGTACTTTTGCCAGTTTCTGCTCTTAGTGTTAATCCAGGGGTAAAGGGAGATCTTTTCACATCTCACTTCATCTATCACTTTTCCATGCTCTGCCTGCGTTAAAAATTTCCTTATTGTTAAATGTTTTTCTGTGCAGAGATAGTTGTGGACTGTGATCACACCACTGCTTACCCTTCCCAATATTGAGAGAGTCTGATAGCTTTTGTGGATCACAAAACTGGAATGCTTGTGATAAGTATCAAAGCTAGTAAGGTCACTCCCAGTTACACCAGTGTGAACAGAAGTAGGCCTGAGGCCAAGCCAAGGGAAATTTCTGTTGGAGACTCCCTCCTCAGTAAAAGCTCTTTGTAATTTAGCTCCATGCTTCTTTCTCTCCTCCTGTTTCTCCCCTGCTAATGTTTTTTTTTGGCTGTGGAGAGCTGCGTTGGCACCGTAGCAACAACCCAGTATCTTTGGGAAAGCCCAAGCAGACGGGTGGAGGAGACCTTTGCTGCTGAGAGATTGAATCCTGCCTCTCATCAGCCCATTATATCAGCCTTCATCTCCCACTTGTTAAGTTTTCAACAAGCTCCTTCGTGCTCTCCTTTATCCACTGCCCCCAAGCATGGGAGGAGTTACTCATAACAGCTACAAAGCCAACCTTCTATTTCTCCTTCAGCTTCCTCCTGAAAAACCCCAGCAACTATCCCATATTAGCATGCTAAAGAGCTAGTGTACTGAATACTTGTTTCTTTCTGCAGCCTTCTCTGTACCTTTCTGTGTTCATCACTGTATAATCTACTAGATTTAAAGAAAGGATTTCTTGGGAAGGAACTAAAGTTTCCAGTCTTGGCTCACTCACTGCCTAATATGGTAAGATTCTGATCGCGGCTGATGTTATGAATTGATTGCTTAGGATAGCCCAGAACTGCATGAAATGCTAAATAATGGGAGCAGCCTTCTAGAACGAGTGAGGAGGAGACATTGTGGATCAATGCTTTTTTCTCCTGACTTCATGAAATACCAGTCCTGAGTGCAAAATCAGAGGAACAGTAAATGCAAAACACTGCACGGCTTGTATAGAGAAGATGGGAACCAGTGTGATGACTTGTCAAATGATAAATTAAAGCTAGCCTGGAATCCCTGTGAAAATAAATTCACAAATGTTTCATTTTGGTCCATGTGCTCTTCATGGTGCAATGGAGCAAGTACGTTCCTTAACAGACTATCTGTCTGATTCCAGTTACTTTGCCTGTCCTTTAGGTGTTGTGATGGTTCTCCCATGCTTCTCCTTATGTTTAGAAACTCCCTCAAAAAGTTGTTTTTCAAATATCCCCGTAGAAGCTGTCTGTAGTACAGTGCCTACAGACCACCAAATTCCACAACTGATTGTGAGTACAATGCGAAATTTGCACATCTCACGGTTGTGCCTTTGTACCTCTTGGCTCATTTTTCTCTTTTATCTGTTTATTATGTGTAGTGGCGACTAAATTAAGAGACTGTCCTAAGCAAGAAATCAATTTAATAATTGCTGGTACTTCATCTAGTACAATGGGTTTCTGACTCATCATCAGTCTTTTACTATAACTGTACATTCAATCAAACCAGCAAGGCTGTTTGCCTGTAACCTCCTGGAATTCAGGAAAATCAATTGGTGGTCACTGGGGCAGTTCAGCAACAGCAGGACTAAAATCAAAAACCCACAAACATAGTAGTCCTGTGCCATAAATCAGTACGATGCTCATTGCTCCTTGGTGGTCAAAAAGCACATGGCATATTAGGAAAGGAAAGAATGTAAACACTATATAAAACCATATTTCACTTCCCTCTGTCAGCTCCAGTCCCACCAACTCAAAAAAGTAGAGTGAAACAGATTCAGAAAAGAGAATATTCTGGAGGATCACCAGAGGCACAGAGCAGTTTCAGTGTACAGAAACAGTTGAATAAGTTGTGGTTCTTCATCTGGAATGGTGATGAGTGATGAGAGAGTTAACATGCATAAAATCAGAGTGACATTTTCACAATGGGATTGGGAAAATCTATAATTTCTTTGGAGTATTATAATCTAAATCATCAAGATTCATGTGAGGAAAAGGCATAGAATCATAGAATCATAGAACAGTTAGGGTCAGAAAGGACCATAAGATCATCTAGTTCCAACCCCCCTGCCAAGGACAGGGACACCTCACACTAAACCATTCCACCCAAGGCCTCATCC
>JAVHNF010027443.1:3046-13617 GCA_034783455.1 Micropsitta finschii | reverse complement strand
CTTAGCACAGTTCATTAGAGGCAGGATTTCCTGAAGGGCAGGAAGAGAAGAAATGAAAGAGGCTGGAACCCCCCTTTATCACCCACTGCCAAAGTGCTCTGAGTCATACAGGTGGCTGAGAATCTCCCCAGCTCTGCAGAGCATGGTGTTACCTGGCTGTGACAAAGTTACACTGTCATCTCTGTTTAACAGTTCTGCAATGTGCCTTGCACATTAGGCAAGAGGCAAATGCTGCCTGCCTCATGAGTGCATGGGAGATAGCATATTGCCATCCTACCAGGGACTGGGACAGGAGGTAGCATTTGGATGCTCTGCAGGCTGCATATGGATCAGAACTCCTCCTGGAGCACAGCCTGCACCCCAGAGCATAGGAAGAGGGATTCAGCAGGAGGAGCCATGCAGGAGGCAGTCATTCTCCCTCCTTCAGGAGGCCATGAAGGAGCTCAAGCTCCATCTCTCCAGAGGGACCAGCAGTCCCCTTTCAGGACCACTCTTCCAATTGCCCATGCAATTTACCCCTGTGCAAGGCAAAAGCAGAGCTACTATAAACCCAGTATCTATGTAAGGAATCCTGGATAAGGGAAAACAAAGTAGTGATTTCAGCCCCCGGAGTCTCACTTTCACACAAAGCAGCCATGTGCAAAGCCATCCTGGTTCAGAAAGGACACTGAAGTTTCATATTGCAAAAAAACAGGAAGAAAGGAGACCAAACTGCCAAAAAGGCTCAGTGAAGTCTCCAAATGTGTTGGCCGAGTTTGAGTGGCTTTCACTGGCAGGACAGATAGAAGGAAGAGTGAGAAAAGCAGTTGGGGACCAGCTGAGAATCTGGATATCACATTTGGACGTGTCCAAGACCCTGAGTGCTGGAACAGAGGGATTTAAATGCAGCTTTCCTAGAAACAAGGGGACCAGGGGATGGCCATGGCCTGCACAGAAAGTCACAGCCACCTCCCCAGTGCTCCTTCTCAGGAGCTGCTGCCATGTGTGTCTGCTCCCAGCTGGAGCATGGCTCTGGGGTGACCCAGGACTTGGGTGACTTCACTGCTTCTGGGTAATAAAGGAGGTCATGCATGCAGATGAGTGAACCAAGTCAGGCAAGTGGGAATCACGTCTCATCCGGAGCTACACGTGTTTCTAGACCTGACCCAGACCAAGAATGCAGACGCATTCATGAGATTCTTTTCTTTTATCAATTTTGGCTGTATTTGTTCATGCTCTTCCCTGCACAGAGGGAGCAGCACTTTATTGTATTGAAAAATGTGATACAGAGACCAAGTCCTTTTTCCAGCTCAGAGCAGGAGGCAGCCCACAGCTGCTGGCAGACCTGGTCTAAAACTGCCCCAGCAAAAGTGGAACACCAAAGGGGCCCTGCACAGACTGGGGGAGGCAGTGGGTGCATAGCCCTGTTCAAGAGGCACAAGAGGTTTGACCAAATACAATCAGAATCACATAGTACTGGCATAAATCCTCATCTCAAAGGGGAAAAGGAGTCTTTTGTTGCCCTGTATTTCATGGAATAGTAATGGTTATTACCTTTGCAGTAACTTCAGAAGCCCCCTATACAGAACTGAAGCCCTGTAGCAGTGGATGTCGTTTGAATGATTCAACAGCCCTATGTTGTATCTCAGAGGGTTCCTACCTTCATCCACCAGTGACTGTGCAGTCCCTAGTCCTGTTCAAATCACACAGGCTGGTATTCCTGTCTATAGCTCTAATCACATCAGACAAATGTGAGAAACCCTGAGACTCAGGGGGATGACTGAGTACAATGATCTCTGGTTTACAGATGAGGAAGATAAGGGCAACTGAAGCAGCAAAAGTACAACCACAAACAACCCTCTGAACCAGGGTTGTGAACCTGACACTGTCCCTGCTGCTTTCAAACGCCTCTCCAGACACCTTCTCTAACAACTCCAGCAGGACAAAAACTGTATGGGAGTCCAGCTTCCCCTAATGGCAGCGCTGTGGGCACTGAGACTTCCTGACAGGCACAGACACTGGTATAACATTGTCAAAAGGTTTAAGCACCAAAACCAGAAGTACCAGGTTAGGACCAAAAGATCTAGGAAACTGATGGGTTGGCCGGACACCTTTACCCACTCCACTCCCCCTTCCTTACCCTGGCATGAGTCAACACCAACCCAGCTGGCACCATGGTGGCAGAGGAGTGACAGGAGTGTGACAGTTCCAGCTTAAGTGCATGGAGAGAGACCTGCATACACCTACCACATGCTGGAGATTGAAGCAGCATGGCCAGCAGCAGGTTGTCACTGCTCTGTGTGTGAGGAGGAGGCTGCCACATGAATTACCTCGCTCCCAGCTGGCCACCTGCAAATAAAGCACTTTGCCAATGGCTTCACTATCAGTACTCACCAGGGGACTGCTGCTGCTCACTGAAAGCAGTGTGAGAAGCAGCTTTCAGCACACACCTTTCCAAAGATTGCTAGGGGCCAGCCACACAGTGTAGATTTAGGGCAAATCTTTAGAGCAAAACAAGTACATTTGAGGGTGTTTGGGCTGGGGTTTTCTCAGCCAGCCCCTGTTAGAGCCGCTAGCATAAAATCTATTTTCATTGCAAAATCAAGCATCCACATGAGGATTTGCTCCTGACACGAGTCCTCATGACACTCAAAATACCATACCTCAGAAGGGCCCTGATTTGCACACCAGCAGCCCAGTTGTGGGGCCAGCTACACCAGTGCCCACCAAGACTTCCAGGAGCTACCATAGGCACCCTGTGTAGTTTAAGCAAAATTTGATTTACACTGCAGGAAGACAAGACCTTAGACATAAGATGCATCTGGAAGCACCCAGATAGCAGAGTGTAAGAGGTTGAGAAGAAGGAAGAAATGATACAAGTACTCAGGGAAAGAGTAAGAGGAGGGAACAGTTCTCGGTTGGTAACAGTGATGCAGGATGGTGTACCTCCATGGTACACCAGAGACTGGTGTACCAGGAGCTGCTGCCTTTCAGGAGCCCCATGCTGGGAAGCATCACTAAATTGCCCTGGCTCCTAATGCAGACTGGTGAAGCAATGGGCTTGACAGGCATTTCCCACACACCCATGTTCATCAGCATTCCTCTGGGAGAGGTGGGTGCTCCTTACTTCCCACTGGCTTAAATCAGGAGCAACTCCTTATGGTCCACAGAGGTAAAGCAGGGAACAGGGAGGAAGAACAATCCCATTGTGTGCAAGCAACCAGCACAATATTCATCTGCTAACAAAATAACCCTGAGTTTAGCTTCTGTATTTCTCAGCTCCAGCCCTTTCCTCACACTGGGTTTTATCCACGTGAATGGCTGGTCTCACTCCATCTTTACTCTCCCCTTACGTATCCCTGGGGAAAGGCAACAGCCAAACCCCAAACAACCTGGATAACATTTTGTTACTGCCAACCTGAAATATCTCACATGCTGTGGTGCATGATACCACCACACAGATTCATCTGTTAATACACTGTCCAACCCAAATAAACTTGGGCTTCGCTTTGGAATTGATCTCCAAATCCAGGAGCTCTGCAGTGTCCCTCGACAGCCGACCCTCCTGCAGGAATTTAACCATCCCTGGCGTGACTGCTCTCCCAACACAATGGTTTAGCTCAGGCAACATTAAGCATTTGCACTCCTCAGTGTGATGGAGGGAGGGGCGGGATGGCTTTTCCTATCATCAGTCCTGGAGTGAAAACAGCCTAGACATCTCGCATCCCCAGCTAGATCCTGGCCAAGCAGGGGGGAGCTGATTAAACAAGTCATGGCTATCAAAATCCTGCTGCTTTAAACATGCTTTTCACTGGCTGCAGCCAAAGCCACGCTACGCCTCACGTCACTGAGTAACAGAAATAGCAGGCATGAGTGAATGAGTATGAAGAGCGCACAGATTTCAAACATACTTGGCTGGGAAGCGCGCTGCCTTCCTGCCGCTGCCGTTCCTGATGCGACGGAGCACGGGGATCTCTTGCTGTCTGCCCATGAAGGAGGATTCGCTTTTATCCCTTCTTTTCTTTTTTTAAGTTTCAGCTTTAATACTACTGGAATCATCTTTTTTCTTTTAGGATACTTCATCTGCTGGATTTAAAAGCAAGGTTTGAGCAGGAGGAATTAATTTATATTTGCAGCTATTGAATGTGCATGGTACTCCTGTGTGATGATAATGTAGAGGGAAAGGCAGGATTGGCTGAGGGAATTGCTTAGACTGAAAGATGCTTGAACGGCTGCTTGGAATAACAAGCTCTCTATTGTGTGTGTGTGCATGTGTGCAAGTGTGTGTGCTTATGTACGAGCACAGAAATGACAGTAACTTTAAAACAATGCAAGGTCTACCCACATTGCTTAGTTTTCTTCCTCCAGGCGTGAGGACTTGCTTACCTGTGGGCTCTGTCTGCAGACAGGTGAAGTTGAATTGAATTAGTGCTGTAGTAAATTTATGAATGAAGCAAACTGCAGGTTCAATGGAAGAGGAGCAGCGGGGGGAGATGCGGTGTGCTGGTCTCTCTCCGGCAGGAGCTGTCACAGCAGGGAACCACACAGACATACACAGGCATGGCACAGACCTGCTGCAAGTGCCTAGAACACACAGTGAGGCAGCTGTAAGAACACAGGACCTGAGCAGTGGAAACATGCTCCTGAAAATGAGCTACCAGAAATCCAGCTGAGCTTGAGACCAGCTCTGGGCTTGGCTGGAGCATCCTACGCAGAGCCATTAATTTCCAACCAAGTGTGCTGGTGACTGTGTGGCAGAGGAGGAGGCAGAGCTCCCTGAGCATCATGTCTTCTTCATGCGTGACACTTCTGCTGCCAGCACAGCTTGTACATGAACAGTGATAAAGTGGATGATGAGGGAGCAGGCTGGTGCTTGGACACACTGGCTACACACTCCCAGAGGCAAGCAAGGAGGGCACAGCACAGCGTGGCAGGGGAGGGAGGAGGCAGATTTGGGTTTGCAAGGTCCAAGAAAGCCGAGATGCTGGTGAAGCTGCCGGAGACCAGCCCAGAGGAGCGACATCGTTAAGGAGCACTGGCCACTGAAGAACCACACTTCATCTTTCCCCTTGGATATCTGCACTGGAGGGACGTGGGTGGGAGGTGGGCTCTCTGTATATGATGTATTTTTGTTTGCACCTCTATCCCAATTTTAAGGAAAAATCTCCCTCTGTACTGTATTACTCTCTTTTATACAGAGGTTTTCATGACATCTTCATAGCACTCATTATCCACAGGGAGTTGGTAATGGGAAGAAGAAAAGGTGAGGGCAAGTCGTGAAAAGGATGAACACCATCCATCCTCAATTGCTACGGAGGTACCTGTCAGAGTCTTTGGAACAAGGACAATGGAGGAGGGCCTGCTGCTGTAATCCTGCTGCCATGAAGCTAGTGGGAGCAGAGGTGCAAAGGAGTCAGAGCTGGTGCAGAGGCAAAGGGACGCTGAAGTCACTGGGAAAAGCTGTAAATTCCCAGGATAAATCAAACCCAACCTGAATGAGGGAGAGGGAAGGTTTTGCCTGCTGAGCCCTGTGAGGATGAGGCAGTCCAGCATCCTTTCTCACAGCACTTTCCTGAGATAATCTGAGTCAAATACACAGCACAAACACACTTCTATGTGCAGTGACCTTTAGGTTGGCACAGTCTTTTGGTATGCCTTAAAATTTGGGCCTTTGAGATACTTCTGGAATGTTTCTCTCAGGTAGGTTTGATCTCCCTTTGCCTGCACCCAGAGGCAGCATAAATTCGAAGCAACACATTCACGATTTGTACAGTACTGAGCTGGAGCTAACCAAAAGCTCCTGTGTACAAGGAGTGAGTACCTACCTAATGTGCTGCAGAGCAACTCACACCTTCCTGTGTAAAGCTGTTTAGACAGGTTCACAGACAGGTTTGTCTGAAATAGATCTGGGCATGGACACATGAAGGTCCTGAGGGATCACACTTGACAGAAAGCATGAAAAAAACCTGTGTTTACAGGCCTATAAAACCCACTGTGAAACCTACACCTGCTTTACAGATATAAAATGCCTTTTATCTCTATCAGTCACACACAGTTTGAAGCTGCAGGTCAGGACATAGCAGAAGCTTCTTACTCAAGGGAAAGTGCTCTGGGAAAACACTACAGAAACACTGGACAAGACTCTGAATGGATCACTTACACAAAACAGACAGCTTGGCTGCAAACTGTAAACTCCAAGTCTGTTTACCCTTTTTGGGAGGCTTTTACTCCTTCAGAGTTAAGAGCTTAGCAAAGAGGTGTAAGCAAACATGCTGCTGGGTCTGTAAGCTGTCATTATGAATTTAGGAAGGATGCTTTTTTTCTCCAAGCCCAAATTAATTTCAAGGATTACACCGAGTGGTTCCAACAATCCACACTATCTCTTCTGTCTCTTTTCCCTGGACACACTACGACATGTCACTCATCAAAGCTGTGCTCTTGCAATGATAGCATGAACCTTACACAAATGGCCTCAGTGCAGGAGATGGTTGGCACTTAGGGACAAGTAATTTCTACATGATAATTTGTGTTGCTCTGGCTGATTTCTAATGTGTTGGTTTCTGATGTCTTTCCTTCAGTGGAGAATGCAGATCTTCCTTGGATTAGACACCTGCTAAGAAATGGTTCACCATCTCCCAGCAGCTGCATTTCTCAGAGCAAAAAGAACAGATCTTCAGACCCTTGGGGCATGAACAAAGGCTCTGGAATTTAAAGGCCAGGAGGATGTCTCTAACTGACGAGCTGCAGACCCACTTTTCTGCAACCCCCTACATGGTGGCAGACACAAGTGAGAGCAGCCTGTTCAGAATCAGACTCAATGTCTCTGCCAATGCCACCAGGGATGGCACATCAGCTGCCGGTTCCATGGAGGACATGATCGCCATCTGCACCATCGGGACAATCCTCTCCCTCATGTGTGTGATTGGGGTGACAGGCAATGTCTACACCTTGCTAGTGATGTGCCATTACCTGCGGTCATCTGCTTCCATGTATATTTACATCATCAACCTTGCGCTGGCGGACCTGCTTTACCTTCTCACCATCCCCTTCATTGTTGGGACCTACTTCATTCAGAAATGGTACTTTGGGGACGTTGGCTGTCGCATCTTGTTCAGTCTGGACTTCCTCACCATGCACGCCAGCATCTTCACCCTCACAGTCATGAGCACAGAGCGCTACTTTGCTGTGCTGAAGCCCCTGGACACTGTCAAGAGGTCCAAGAGTTACCGAAAGGCCATTGCTGTTGTTATCTGGCTGGTGTCGCTGCTGCTCACTCTCCCAATGCTCATCATGATCCAGCTGGTGCAAAGGGACAACAAAAGCATTTGCCTGCCCACTTGGAGCAAAATGTCCTACAAAGTCTATCTCACCATCCTTTTTGGTACCAGCATCGTGGGACCAGGCGTGATCATCGGCTACCTTTACATCCGATTAGCTAAGATATACTGGGTGTCACAAACAGCATCCTTCAAGCAGACCAAGCGGCTGCCGAATCAAAAGGTGCTCTATTTAATCTTCACAATAGTGCTGGTGTTCTGGGCTTGCTTCTTGCCTTTCTGGATATGGCAGCTCCTCTTCCAGTATTATGAATCCTTCCCTTTATCTCCCAAGGTAATGAAGAACATTAATTACCTGACAACCTGCCTGACCTACAGCAACAGCTGTATCAACCCCTTCCTCTACACCCTGCTCACCAAAAACTACAGGGAGTACCTGAAGAACCGACAGCGGACCCTTAGCAGCAGCAGTGGGTACTTCCAAAGGAGGAATCGGTTCCAGAGGATTTCAGGGAGATCCCTGTCCACAAGCAGTCAGCACTGCACAGAGACATACGTTCTTGCTCACGCTCCTTTGGGAAACAGCAATGCCTGAAGGTAAAATATATCTCCAAGAACAATCAATACTGACTTCCCTGTTGCTTTGATTTAAAGTGTACATTGTAAAGACAAAGACTTAGCAGATCCATAATGTGCACACATTTAATCCAGAGGCTGTGCTGTGTGTCTGTTCCCATTTTCTTCAGTGCCACCAATTTGATGCTAGCAGCATTCAGCTGAACATCTATCTAAATAGCCCTTTGCTTTTATCTTTGTATTTTATAGTGTATATCTCCTCAAGTAGCCATCAATAATGAAAGCCTATAACAGGGTCATGTTTTTAACAGTACCAGCTGTCTCACAGAGTTTAAAATGATATTATCCAGTGAATGGCTGTAGTTTGCTCTTCCTTTAGGTGTAATGCTAAATTTGTAGTTGTATGAGGACTAAAACCAATGAAATAAAGACAAAGTAGCTGATGTTTGTGACATGCAGTCCAGTTTGAATTTGGTATAGGACTGGACAATGTGGATGAGGCATATCCAGGGGTGTTTGTCCTGGTTTTGATTGTACTGACATCTGTTCTACACTCGCGTATGTACTGGGCTTGATTCTCCAGTCATACAGGTGTCCGTAGTGGAGTTACACCACGGTTCATGTTAGCAAGACAGGACTCCCATGCCAGTGTCATCACCAGGGAGCACTCATTGTGCCCTAATGCACTGACCCCAAACATACGAGCAGCCATGTAGGGGGACATCATCTGTGCTGGACAAGTGTATCTGCCCTCTGCCCTCCTCCAAGGAGGAATTGGGAACCTCTGATATTGCTGTCAGGGCATTCATCAACAAACTGCAACATCCAGCCTGAGGGACCAAACCTATATCATGAAGGCCAAGAGGAAATGGCAGGGGGGAGGGGGCAGAGGGGATGAAGAGATGCGATTTCCAATGAGCAAAGCTACACTGTCTGAAGTCCCTAATACTGCAAGTTATAAACAGCCAGTTCCCCTTTAGTGAAATCACTTGTTCCTTCCACAGGAAATGGTCTTGCTTTACTGCTAAAATCTGTGAACACAGTCCTGCCTACACCAAGAACACTTTGCCTGTCCCAGCTTTCACTGATGATAAAGCATCATTAGTGTCAATACATCCCCCACGTCTGGGACTTCTCCAGTGAGTCTAAAAGAACCCTCTCTGGGATGCTGCCAACATCCATACAGGAGTCCTGTGCTTGCATTAGCCCCGTTACCTCATTAGCAAGGATCCAAGGATGCAGTGCCAACACAGCCCTAACAAATTACAGAATTAGAAGCAAATTAATGCTTAGTAAATTCAGAACTGCATGGTGATATGCCAGCCATTAGGCAGTGAGCTCTGTGTGCTTCTACAGAAACTGAATTTAGGTTTTAACCATCTATGCCTCTTCAAGGCATTTAAAAGCTCATTGCTCATGGGGACAGTGAGAGCTCTGCCTCCAGCCACCCTGGGTGACACACTTGGAAAAGAAATTGGCTCTTGCATGCATGGCTTAAAGTTTGTTATGTGTGGGGAAGATGACCCATGTCATGCAAGAGGACTCTCGTGCATGAAGTTTTAACACTGAACTGCTGCAGAAATGGAAGACCCTTGCTTTGTGTTCCCAACTGCTTCCATGCACACCATCAAACAGTGGTCCTGCAGGGCATGGCACCTTACCTGCTCCCTGCTTGCAGTGCAGTACACTAAATAGGAAGTCCTACTTCAGGATTAGCCCCTTCCTTTTTTCAGAGGAGCAGAAATACTATTATATTTAGCTATTTCCTATGCTGACAGTACTTGCTAGTTTTCAGCGCCTCCTCAGACTGCAGACACACTAGTCTAAGCCCATTAGAAAGAGTAAAGCATCGTTCACCCTGCTTAAGATAAGAGGGAGGTCATGGATGAGAGGGGAAGAGGCTGGCTATATCCATGAACCCATTTTCCACTTACATGTTTGTCATGGATCAAAATGTAAAGTAATTTTAACTTTTCCTTGCTCAGAAATAGCCAAAAAAGCTCAAGACAAGCCCAGCATGACCAGTTCCCATGACTGTGAATGCAAGCTACTGCAGGTTGATCCTTTGGCAAGCACAGTCCATCTCTTCTAAAATCAGACAGTGAAAATGAGAGGGCAGTTTGCAAATCTCAACTCATCCAGGCTTTGCACACCCATGCCGATATTGCAGAAGAGTTACTAAAAGATACAGGAGCAGATCTGTCCTTGGAGTTAACCAATCCAACCCCTTTGTCCCTGCTCTGATGAACTTCTCCAAGCCCACCACAGCCAACACATCTCACATGAAACGCTTGCAAAAAGCCTACCATAGCTCTGTAGGTGCCACAAGCACCCTGAAAGCAGCACAACCAATGTGCTCTACAAGTGGGGCCATGCCCGAGTCCTGCCATGCCCCGAGAGGTGAGCCAGCCCCATGCAGGGTGTGAGGGTTCCCAGGAGGGACACACAGCGTCAGCCCTAGGCTGCCCTCCCTCCTCCTTTGAAGCTTGTGCGGTGCTCTCAGCAGGGGCTTGCAGTGTGTTTATCAAGTCAACAAAGCCAAGAGAAAAGACAATACCTGCAAGTCAGGGAAGGTTTGCAGGTGATGTTTCCACCAGTCCTGGGTCAGCTTTGAAAGATGAGATGTTTCATTCAAGCTTTTCAATTTCCACCCCAGGCTGGGATTTGTTTTTGCTACTTCAAACACTTGCATCCATCAGCACTCAGCACAGGTAACAGGAAAGGAACATTATATGCATG
>JAVHNF010027441.1:0-14046 GCA_034783455.1 Micropsitta finschii | reverse complement strand
TTTAAAACATTCCTTTACAAGCAGGGATGAAAGATGTCTCTATGTAAATTTTTTAATACTGGGCTTATTATAGTAACTTGATCATTTTCTGGTAGGATGTTCAGTGACATGAATATCATATGCCTAACACCTGTTCACAGCTTCTTTCTTGAGGGAGGATGTGTAGGAAAATATGGAATGTCTTGTTTTAAACATTTTACAAATGCTCTAAATGTCATGTACTTACAAAGAAGCTATAAAGAAATGCTTCTTGCTTCGAGCAGAAGAAGAGGAAGCCTGTGATGCTCTTCAGGTAAAGACCACCTGAAACCTGGGCTCAGCTTCAGTCAGTGTTCTCCAAGTATCAAACTAATTTGGACTTGATCAGCTACCATGTGTATTTTCTTTAAGTTAATGAAAAAGCAATTGCTCTTGACCCATTGCTGCCATATAGGTCAGTTGTGGTCTAGGAATAAAGTGCATTGAAAGGTACTTTTTAATCTGCCAGTGTGGAAGGATCATACTCTGCAGAAGAAATGGCAGTAAGTAACCTTGTAATTCAGAACTCTAAAAATAAAAACATCATCACTCCTTCATAGAGATTAAAAAAAAAAAAAAGCATGAGGGAGAGTGTGTGTGTGTGCTTCAAAAAGAAGAGGTAAGGGACCTAGGCTATATATAGCTTTCAGAGATATTTTTGCAGAAGCCAGATAGCTTAGAAGTATTTTATCTTTGAAATAAGAAGACAAAAACTTTCTCCCATACTCTGCAGGAAAACATCACATGATTGAGCAAAGAAATACTTGATTACTTGAACTCTTGAAGGCAAAGGCATGCTGTGTTTAAAAAGCCGCTGAGTTCTATGCTGTAGGAGTTCATGTAGTGCTAGAAAATCATGTTGACATTTTGTTAAGAAGTCCCTGAAAAGAAATGAGATCAGAAATTCACAGCAGGTGCATTGGGTAACTTATCTATTCTAAAAAATTGTTAATACAAAGTTGTTTTCCAGGCTTTACAGAAAATGAGATGTTTGATCAAATTATTCTGTTTTTCCTGAAGAAGAATCTGAGTAAAATGGGAGGCTTTGAGTTGTTATGTTTGCAAAAGTATTCCTCAAACCAAAAATGAATGAATAACTCTTAAGTGATTCAAGTAATTTCTACTTCCTCTAGAGACAATAGGAGAAATAAACCTTTCAGTTCTGTCCTTACTCAGTGAAATGAAACATGGAATATTTCTTTGCTCTTACCTTTTCCTAGTTCTGTACTCAAGCATTTGCAAATTGGAATTGCACTGGAAAAATGAGACTGGTTAATTTTGATGGTGTGGAAAAGCAGGGGAAGGTAACATTCTCAAACCTGCTGAAGAACACTGAATTGATTTTCCTTTATTCTTTTTTAAATGGGTAGCCATGCATCCTTACCCATTTCTTGATTCTTGTCAGTATTTATCTATCTGTCTGTTCATTTATTTTCTTCCCCTGGAAGGCAACGGCAACAGCAGCACTTAACGCTTTTGGTTCCACTAAAAAGACACAATCTTAGCAACTGGAAAATGAGCTAGAAGTAAATACTCAGAGTTTCTCAGAATGTGTCAGAGTGGTATTTTTGCAGAACTCGTTAGTTTGAAAATCAGGGCTAGATGCTTCAATGGGCTTACATACTAGCATAGGAGTCTATCTATGGCCTCTTTTTGATAACTTTCTCTTCTTTTTTCCTCTGTACCATTTGGCATGACTGGTCATTCAGCACTGTATTTTAAATTACAAGGAACAAGAAATGGAGTGGTCAGTTGTGGAACCTAGATAGCCTTTAATGAATGCCAATATTGACCAAATGATCCTGGCCCTTATCCTTTGTGCTTCTTGTTTATTTCCTGTTTGGTATCTTTCATGTTTCTGTTTTGTTCTTAAAAATACCCCAAAATATTCATCTCTCACAGCTTTTTGTAGTTCTTTAATCATCTTGCTCTGAACGGTTTCATTTCCGAAATACTGCTTGTGGTTTATATATGAAAAATAAACATTTTAAAATATGCCTGGAAAGCGTGAGGGAAAGGCAGATTTTTATTAGACAGATACTGTACCATAGTGAATATCCAGAGCTCACCCAAAGCGTTTGGAAAACCATTGCTCAGTTTTATTGCCTATAAACAGAGATCTTTTTTGCTGTCTGGACAACAAGTGTGGAGACACAGGATTGGTTATATGGATTTCATTGTAATGTGACTACAGTTGGAGAAGATGTAACTTTTAAATTGTATCCTGCAGACTCTCAAACACAATGGCTACTATATTTAAACCAGCAGGACTAAGGAAGGAAAGTTAATCCTTCTTCTCATCCCACATCAATGCCCTCTATATTTATCTCTTGAGGAGAATGCATGCTGTTTTGTTGGGGATTTAGTTGTTGGTTTGGTTTTGAGAGATTTTTGAGAGCAAATACTATAAATTATTACGCTTCATGTTTTTGTACAAGTCATATGTGATGGACTGGTTTATGTGGAATGAGAGAGCAAGTGGTTATAAAGCTTAAACCATTTTACTTGTCATACAGAGTCAAAACATCCTGAACTGTTAATAGTGACATTTGTCAATTTAAGTTCATATTAGCTTTTCTTTCAAGGGAGAGGAAGTGGGAAAGAGTGGTTCCTGAATGGACCCACAGTCCATGGGGTGCTGAACGTGCCTCAGTTGCTTGGCAGAAAAGAGAATTTAAAAATCTGCACTTCCATTTATTTTTGTATTTGGGGTTTCCTTTTGCTTAGTGCTAGGATAATTAAACTACTTCTGTTTTACAGCTTAAATAAACCAGACGCTAATTTAAACATACTTTTTTTAGCCAAATAAAGGACAGCCCTGATCATAAGAGTTGCCAGTTTCCATGTGTGATCTTTGCTTTGTCTGTCAGGCTTTTTGTATGGGGGATTGGTGCCAGTACTTCGCTGCCACTGTTAAAGTAAAAACTGTAATTACGTTGTCAAAATAATATTTATAGTATTTTCAGGGAATAATTGTGGGAGTGTGACAAATATATTATACTCATCAAACTTTTATGTAAACATAAGCATGAGTTTCTTATTTGAGTTATTGGTGCTGTTTTTGGCCTTTGTGTTTTTCCAATCTGTAAAAATAATATTGGGATTTTCATGGTCTTTGTAGCATTTACAGAGTGTATGCCCTAACAATCACTTGATACATTATCTGGTGGAAGTAAACTGCTGTTTGCACTTGTATTGGGATTTTGGTTTCATGTTTCCATAGCTTAAGAAAATCCTGTGTTTTTGTTGAGTTTTGCTATCCCCTAATTATTATAGCTCAGAGCATTTTACTACTTTACCAAACAGGAAAGTTTTAAGTAATTGGTTTGTTCTCTTGGTACTACTTGGGGTTGGTCAGGGGTAGGTTTTTTGTTTGTTTGTTTGGGTTTTCTTGTTGGGTTTTTGGGGGTTTTTTTTGTTCCTTTGTGTTTAGCTCATTGATTTTTTTATTTATTGTATTTATTTTTTGTATTTGAAAGTGAGTCTGAGTGCTTTCGAAAGGTGACCGTGAGCATCTTCCAGAAACATCTGTGCTAGGAAGTACAATGTTTTCTAACAGTAGATAGTTGCCCCTTTGCTAGTTAACGGTGCAGGCAGGACTCTAGGCATTCTTGCTGCTGGGCAGTGGTAAGTTACCAGATGCAAAAGTGTTCTAGTTCTTCCCTATACTGCAGTTCAAAGTTTACAAGTGCTCTGTCGGTGCTGTGTTTTGGTGAATACTGCCAGAGCTTTTAAATTGATTGTCTTCAGAACATCTACATAAAGGATTATAGCCATGCAAGCTTCACCCTTCCTAGGCAAGCTTCACCCTTCCTAGGCAAGCTTCACCCTTCCCAGGCAAGTCAACCTGCTGCCATCTTCTGTGGACCCGAAGGATCTCCTGGTGGTCCTCATGTTTTCATCCAAAAGCCATTAAAGGCTGTGGAAAGACTCTGATTTGGGTGGGCCTTGGTTCAGGTCATTGTTCCAGGTTTTTGGCCTTTGGCCTTTTTTTCAGAAACTGCAGAATAAGGAGCCAACTTTTATACCTCTTTCAGCTGTCTGCAGAAGGAAAAGAGGCAAACCTGGACTAAGATGAGTAAAACTGATAAGTTATCTGGAGATAGCAAACACTGAATTCTCTTAACTCTTGTGTGTGTAGTATTGCCCATGTCTGCAGTGGTCAACTCTTGGTCTGTGCAATGCAGGTCCCACACTTTGTATCTTGTGCAGTGTGTACATGCACAATTAACTGTACCCTGCAGGGTTAGTACGGTAAAACATATTTATGTGATTCAGCAGTAACTGTCATTTTGAGTAAATGCCAGTTTTACCGTTGTTTGCGTCCTGACATGTCTGTGTCACATGCACGGCTTGGCTGTGACTTCTGGTATTAATATGGAAATTTAGACGTGCCTGAATTTTTATTTTTATTTTTTCCCGTTTTGTCTGGAGTGGAGTGGGTTTTGAGGAGTGCGAGTTCAGATCCATTGAAGAAGAACAGCTTTAGGACAAGGGGCCCTATTTAAATACAACATTTTCTTAAGGGGGAGGGGAGAAATGGAAGAATGACAGAGTGGGGCTTTCAGCAGAGCCTGGATCATCATTCCTAGACCCTTGATAATACAAGCAACTGTAGCTGTGGGATCTTGTGTCCAAATGTACTAAGCTCCAGCTTGCTGTGTTTATGCTTTGTTAGTCCTGTGGGAGACTCCTCTCTTGTTTTAAAACCTTTTCCTAACTTTGGTCTACGTGTCCTACTAAGTTTGAATCCCAGTAGTGGGTTTTTTTCCTACCTTGGGCTTGATTCTCTACTTTAGTCCTGTTGCTTCTGCAGAGATTGGCTGATTTAAGCTATGATGAGCTGAATTATTTTATTTACTGTGGACTGTGAGCATAAAAGTGTATTGTTGCAGTGGCTTGTTGAGGCACAGTTTGAACTACAGACCAGATCCTGCCTAATGAGGTTCACCTGTCAGATACTGCTGCCATGGATGGCATTGGAAGCAGACTTTGAAATAGTGACAAAAAGCTCGTACTTCCCAACAGTTCGATGTTTGTTGCACTGATGATCAAAACTGTCCTTTTCATGGTATTAATGGAAATGGATTTTGATTTCTGTACAGGGAGACAGGTGGTGACTGTCTCAGAGTCAATATAAATAATTTTGCTCCAAGGAGAGAGACTAACCTGAGCTAATCATATTGTCATAGCAATTAGCATGTCAGTGGGCTGTCTTGTAGGTTTCCCTTTTCTCATTGCTAGTACTGCTTCTTAGGCAGTATGTATAGCTGTTTTGTTTTGTTCTTCCTTCTGCAATTTGGAGGCTTTCTAGTACAGCCTGCCAAGATGTTGCTGATTTATGACACGTGCATAGTGGTTCTGTAATGTGGACTGATACCCAGTTGGAGCACAAAGGAAATGGGAGTTTGCTGATGTCCATTTAATTAGAATAGTTTCTGGTTACTTTGGTTGAGGCTTGAAATGAACAGTAATGAATGTATTTCTGTGGACCTTTACAGTGTTCTGTAAGCCATTTCCTTCCTTCATTCCTTGCTCTTTACTGTCTGCTGCCCTACAAGCAAATAATGTCAACAAGATTCATACTGAGGCAGGTTTCTCATCTACATAAATATATGTGAATCAAATTTGCAGAAATATCTGTAGACTTAAGATGGTCACCAGTGGTTTACTGTGAAGGTGTAAAGGTGTGTGGAAATTACTGTTCTATACTGGATGGAAAATGCATTCCCTGCCTTTGGGTGGAAAGGCTGCGGTGGTTTTGGCTTTGCTCTGACGTGTGCTGAATCGGCGGCTGCACAGAGAAGCTCTTTTGTGAGCAGAGCCATCATCTTTCTGATCATCTTACCTTGCAGCAGCTGATCTGTGGCTGTTTCTAGCTTCCCTCTACATCAAAGGCAGGAAGAGGAACCAGTCTTCATCTCGTAACGTGCCGCTAGGCTTTCACCAGAAATGGGCAGACATCAATGGGTTTTGCCAGTTACATACCGTCCCTAATAGATCCTGTGGTTATCAGCAATGGTGGTCATAGTGGAGGTTGCATGATTCTTCCCTGCTCCTCCTCCATCACAGCTTCTCTTATGTCTGTCGTGGAGGAGAAGAGATAATCTTTACAATAAATGTATCCTCTACATTATGTTCTTACAGGACTAGGTGGTTTTTGTTTTACTCAGCAGGCATGTCAGGATCATACAATCAAGGTGGGAAGCATGGGGCAAACAAACCTTTTAATTCAGAGAGATTCATGAAGACAGGGTGTCCTAAAGGTAATGTAGGGAGAATAAGCTTAACTGTTTTCATGTGTACTGAGAGAAAATGTCCCTAGCAAAGAATCTCCCGCAGAGGCTGGAGAGTGCTGTTACTCCTTCCTCCAAGGAAAGTGAAAATAGAAGGGGAATGCAAATGAAGTGGAGGAAGATCCAGGCAAAGAGAATAATGGGAGGCATCTGCTCTTTGTGTGAGCTATTATCTGTTTGGATAAAAACAAATGAAAAAACATTTGGATTAAATAGTTATGTAGAAGTTCACCATGGCATTCTCTCGGCCTTTTGATTATTATTGCCATGACACATCTTCCAGACTCTGGTTAATGAGCATTGTTCTGGTGGAAAAGGAGAGTACCGTCCGTAACGGTGGCTTTCTGGATGATATTTCTACAAGATATTTTTTTTCTGTTCTGCAATATCCTTTTTTACTAGCAGTTTTGGGCTTGAAGACAAATGCTGTGTGCCTGTCTTTCACTTTCCAGTTAGAATTTTAGGGAATATTGCCACTGCAGAAAGGAAAAGTTACAAATTTGTACCAGGAGACATCAAGTTTTTTCCCTTTCTTCTACCCTCTGGGCATACATTGAATGTGATATCCAAGGAACCATAACAAGGCAATGAGTAGCTGCCTTTGTAGGTGTAAAAAGAGGTAGTGCCCAAAATGTGGATGCTGTTGGATGCCCCAAAACTATTGCTGTTTATTAATGGGGGAATGCAAGTAAACATACTGAATTTAAGTTCACTCATGGATTTCTGTCTATTGCAAAAGGACCATGATCCATTTATTAGCCAGGTACACATTATAAATGGCCCACAGTGTGTGTGGGAAAAGTCTAATATCCTTTCCACAGATTTACAGAAAAAGATCATTTAGCTTTTCTAGGGAAAATATAAGCACTTTGGTGGAAATTTTGGTTTAAATGAAACAACAGCCACACTATGCCATCAAAAATAATTGGAGACATTTGCTCATGAGCTTGGTTAGTATTTTACATGTTAATCTTCTTATTTCTTTGACCTATACAAGGTATCATGTAGTAGTTGTGTCATATGGTTAGATACCACGAATAACGCATAGTGGGTGGCCAGTTCTTCTTGTTATTTTTCTTGGTTTCCTGGCATGGTTTAAGTCCAGGTTGAGACTCCCCAGTACTTCAAACTTGCTGATTTTGCTACAGCAAGGTCTTTAAAGAGACATTGTCTGTTAGATTTAGGCTCAGCTTCTAGGTTGCTGGAGGAAAAAGATTTTTACATCCTAACGCATGCAGGAAGCTTATAAATGCAGTTCCGATGTCTGCAAGCACTTAGATGTATTTTACTCTGCATAGGAGAATAATCTTAGGCATGTGTTTTTGCTATTTGTGGGGATATAACAGGAGTACCATTTATTATGCCTTTAGACTTTAATAGATAATTTATTAAAGAAATTAACACACTTAAGATGTTTAGTTTCTAAAAATGATGCAATTAAAATACCAGAAGATAAAGAAACTGCCCCTGTTACTGCATTTAATAACTATTCCTAATGCTGTATGAATTGGAATGAGTATGAAACTGATCTCATGTCAGGCAGTGGGCTGTAAAACTGACTTTTTTCCTAGTAAATGCACAAGTAAGGTTGGTTTGAAAATTATTTCTTTTTTAATTTACCATTATGAGATCTCATTAGAACTAAATTTGCATGAGAGGCTAATTTTATTGGGTGGTCTGATGGTTTCTTCCAGCTCCCTTCTAACCCACTTGTAACTCTACAGTTCTAATGGCATGGTGGGGATCTTTCTTGCCTTTCAGTCAAATTCTCCTTTTAATAAGAACAAAGTGTTTTGCCTAGACATTTATCTTCCAAGAACAGAATGGTTGTCCAGTCAGTGCACGTACTGTTCTGTTAATATTAGAGTTGGCATTTCTGAAGGGAAAGAAAAAAAAATTAAAAGCATTACTTTCTTTTGGAGGTGGAGAAGATGAGGAGTGGGAACAGAAATTTATTAAACACAACATTCTTGGTATTCCACAAATGTAAAAATGGGTTACTAGTCCGCACTACAGCAAGTGCAGTATGATCAAGGCGGAAATATAATCGGTAGCTAGACGTTCATTTTATTTACAGAAATAAAATACTAAGCACTATTTTAATAACTTTAAATGACAGCGCCCGTATGTGCATTGTACATTCAATTTGAGCAGTCTAGACAGACTGTTTTCCAAGGAAAATACATTTTCATCAGTATTTGTGGTATGATTCATGGTGGTGAAGAGGCAAATAACTCTTTTTTATGACTGGAAGTTGCTTTAACTTGCAGCCACAAGGAAACAAGTCAATGACCGGATGATAGTGGTGGAAACTACCATTTTATAGTAATAGAGGTCTACACCTTCTGCTGAGTTGAAGGTTTTATTTTTCCAGGGATGGCAGTACATCACAAAACATTCTGCCAGTGTTTACAAACACTGGCTCACAGTCTACAATTCAGATTTGCAAAACTCACAGCTGATTTAGAAGGTGTGCATGCTGTTGGGAGGCTGTGATTTGGTCTAAGTACTTGTAAACCATCGTGCATGCCACCAGTATAGAGGGAGCACGTCAGCTATGTCTTTCTTACGTACTTAATGGTTAGTAAAGCATTGAAGCGTAAAAGATATGCAAGTTTGCTAGGTTTGTGTTTGCAGTCTGGTAAGTGATGCTGTACAGCTTCAGACATGCTTTGATTGCATTTATTTTATATCTCTATGTAACTCCAGCAAAGGCAGATGGATTGCACTATCTCTGTGCTGTCTACCCCAAATAAAAAGAATGAAAATCTCTTTTTATGACTGTTGTAAGCCTCTGCAACTGAGGCCAGAGTGATTGGTGAGCAAGTTCATGGGCTTCTGTTCTTCCCTAGAAAAATTGTAGTAAGAGTTTGACAGCTAAGTCTGATTATCTTTCAGGAAAAAAACTCATGTTCTGTAAGTAAGACTTAAAAATGTGTATGAATATGAACATTTAAATAATAGACATAATAATATAATAAACCAAAATAGACTGCACAACGTATTGGTTGTGTGTAGCAATTTAATGAGGAAAAATACTGGGGCCGGGGGGGAGGTGTGTGTGTGAGGGTGAGAAATTGCAGCTAATCTTGTTGATAGAGGCTTACCAGCAGTAAGCTCTTCTAACTTTGTTTTCTAATTTTTAAATGAAATGCACACACTAAAGTTTGGTTCAGATAGTGTGTGATCAAAAGAGATTGAAAGGAGCAAATGGAGCTGTGATTTTTGAACGTACTGAACTGGTGGAGTGCATTTAAGGCATCTTCGTGCAGGGCTGTAAGAATCGGCTGCCTCACTTGTAGCATGGGTGGCACTGAGCAACTCTAAAAGATCAGTTTACATGTAGACAAACATTTAGGTACCAGAATTTGTTAGGAAAAGAATCGTCGTTTCCCCTGTATGGGTTGTCCTGTGGTATAAAGAGGTTGTTTTCGTAGAACTTAGAAAATTCTCTGTAACCCACTGTAGGTTCATTGTGAAAGCTGAGTGTTTGCATTTGCTAAAGAACATTCTGCTTTTGTAGTAACCATTGATGTCTCAAAGGGGGAAAAAAGTTCTTCAGCTCTTAGGGCCTATCTGTGTATCAGAAGTTACATCTTAGTACATGTAATTTCACAGTGGTTGACCATCAGGTTAAAAATAGTCTTGTTGACGACACAGTGTAACATTTTTAAATTAGGATTTAGCTGTGCTGATAGCTACAGAATTATTTGTTAAAGTCAGTGCTTACAGACACCAGCAGGTAGGGAGTGGACTTAAGATGCTGAATAAGTCAGTCCTGTGGAAAAGACATTTTTTGATAATTATGAGTAGTATTTCCCACATACTAGCTAATGCAGCTGGAAAGAGTGGCTGGCAGTTACTTTTAGCTTCATAAAGATCCGTACATTTTCAGGGAAAAAGTTTAATAGTTATCTTCTTATTTTCTTTCTTTTGTTTCCTTGACTTTTCCTTCCCCTTTTCACAAAGCATAAGTCTTATTGAGTGGATGGCAGAATGGTTTCAGCTATTATACTGTGCAGTGAAGTTGATTTTAATCAGCTTTTGGATTTTTATTGCTTTTGCTGTAAGGACAATTACGTTGTTGGAGACGAGAAAAGCAGTATCTGTATTCTACAGATTTATATGCATAGTTGAATCATAACTTGCAGTAGTCAAGTTCAGTAGAGTTAAAAAAAAAACAAAATAGAAGCATGGAAATTGAGTGCTAAGAAGAGACTTGCAAAGCTGGGAATATGCAGTACTTTTATTGTAGCATTTTCATTTTTTAACACATGTATACCTTGCTGTGAATTAATAGTTCTAGTTAGATTTTTTTTTTTAGGGGGGGATATGTGTCTTTTTTTAGAGCATAAATACCAAAGTGTAGGTTTCCAGTGTTCATATTAATATTTCCTGTCACTTGGTAGCTTGCTGCTAGGCTATTACAATTTTTTCTGGAATCATCTGTTAAATGGCAGGAGAGAAACACTGCACTTTAAGATATTTGTATACTTCAAGCCCATCAGGTGTATGTTTGGGGTTGGGAGAAAGTGTTTGGTTTTGGGTAGTGCTTGTTTGGTTTTGATGCTTTTTTTTTAAGTGTAAGGACACAGGTACTATTGTGATAGGATTCAGAGAACATGCTACGGTTAGCTACTGTAGTTGTGGTGCTATATCTTTTAATGCTGTTTGCCCCTCTTCATCACTGACTTCCCATCTGTGACTTCTGGGCATGGTACATAGATTTATAGCATCATTTGGGTCAGAAGCTAGCTTAAAGATCATCTAGTTCAAACCTCTCTGTCATGGGACACTTTCCACTAGACCAGGTTTCTCAAAGGCCCATCCAGTCTGGCCTTGAACACTGCCAGGAATGGGGCAGCCACAGCTTTTCTGGGAAACCTGTGCCAGTGTTTCATCACCCTCATCATTAAAAATTTCTTCCTTGTATCCAATCTAAACCTACCATCTTTCAGTTTACAAGTGCTGCCCCTTGTCCTGTCTCTACAGGCCCTGGTAAAAAGTCTCCATCCATCATTTTTATAAGTCCTCTTTATATATTGAAAGGCCGCAATACGGTCTCTTGGGAGCCTCCTCTTTTCCAGGCTTCCAGGCTGAACAACCCCAGCTCTCTCAGCCTTTCTTCATAAGGAGATGCTCCACCCTTTTGACCATTTTCATGGCCCTCCTCTGGGCTCATTCTTACAGGTCCATGTTCTTGTAGTGGGGACCCTAGAGATGAACACAGTACTCCATGTGGGGTTTCACAGTATAGGTCGGTCTAGCTTGTTGGTGAAGACCCTCTTGTCTCACTTGGCCAGGTGAATCTCATCAGCTCCCAGCAGACCTGGCTTCTCAAAGGTACATCCATGATCATATAAGCTGAAGTATAAATATTCACACTCTGGTATATAAGCCATATTTGTCCTATGTCATTGACCTGCCATCACACTAAGTACTTTGAAATGAGTTGAATTTTGTGTAATATGAATTATTTTGGTTTCCCCCCCGACTGTAGTATTTTTTTTGACAACGTAAGCTCTGATAACCAAAGGGTAATTGATAGCTGGAAAAGGTCAAGCGAATTTCAGGTAAAGATCAGAATATAGTCAAGCAACCTCATGTCCTTTGAGAGATCTTTCACATAGCAGAGCAGGTGAAGAGTTCACCAAGAGAAAGAATACCCTATTCCTAAGATTTAGGGCTTTGTTGGCTTTCTCTAGCAGGGAAGTTTTTCCATAAAATGTCTGCTAGAACAGTAGCATGCCCATGCTTGCTGTCCTTCAGAAAAATTCTGAGTCAGCAGGATGGGAACCAGATGGATGGGAGAAGCGGAAACATAATGACAAGCAGAAAGTAATAAAAAAGAGCAGATGTGCAGGGAGACAGAATAGCATAAATGAGAATATGATTCAAAATGCATTATGGGGAGAATATACATACTGCGGGCTTAAAAAATATATATGGAAAAATATTGCTTACTATCTCCTAAGCCCAAGTAACCTCATTTTAGACTTGCTTCCTTTTTGTTCCCAAGAGGACATAAGCCTAGACCTCTGTAGGAAATCTGGCTGCCAGCTGGCCCAGCACCTTTCAAAGAGTCCTAATTTTACATTTGCAAACCCTGGCAGTATCAGCCACCTCCATCTGTAATGGGCTGCTCATTGTAATATCTGTCAAACTGCATTTTAACATTTAATATTAAGTTTCTTTGCCAACCTATTAATAAGGGCCAGGTTTTTGAGAGCTGTCAATAGGGCCAAAAAAAGTGTTTTAATTTTGTGAGGTCTGTGGGTTCATGCTTTTGTTTTCATGAATTTACACCTTTTGACAGGCTCTAGGTTATTAATGTGTATGATGAAGTATTATCTTCCCATATTTTAAGTCTGTATTGAGAGGAGGCTGGAATAAATCCTTCATAGTAATAATAGAAATCTGCCATATTAAATTCAGTGTTAAAATCGGTGGTAAAGTTACTTGGAGTACTGGAGTTTTTCTGGGATAGAAGTCAGAAAGTACTGAGCACATCATCATATTGAATAATGACTTGTCCAGCTAACCAGAACTTAATGTGGGTAGTGAACAGATTCAGTTCTCTTGCTCTGGCTGTACCTGCTGCAACAAAATTTTCAAGCTGTTTCTGGCCAGCATAGGGAGGGTGCCTGGGGAGCTATCTTAAGACCAGGCAAAGCTGCTCTTGCAGAGTTCGGGTGATGACAGATGACCTATTTGTGTTAATTTAATAAGAGGAAGAAAGCCACCTCAGATCTGGAAGAGGCAGAATGGCCACTGCCATGTGGCAGCCACTGGTTCAGCATGGGTCTGCTTCAGTTTGTGCTAACTGTAGATCCAAGCTTTCATTGATGTCAGTCTGTCTTAAACCTTGACAGAGTTAGTTAATTCCTGTAATCACTAGTAGCCAGGTGTTTGATCAAACAGTGTTTAATATTCCTGTAAGTCTGGGGAAAAAAATGAATTTGTTTTTGGTATAATTCTGGAATACTTTGTAAAATTATTTGCATTGGAAGAGAAAAAGCAAATATGCATTGAGAAAATGCAGTGAAATACTTCACCCTAACCTTAATTGAGATGGATTCTGAAGTATGCAACCATGGTGCTGAAGTTTGTCATTTATTTGAAATTTATTAGTGTTTCTTTGAATTCCTGTTAATATATATTCTGTGTTTTCTTTCAGCTCTTCGTTGTAGCCTCCAGTTTCTTGGAAACATTGCAGCAGGAAATGGAGATTCCCAGAATAGCATTTGGAAATGTGCTTTCCCAGATCTCTTCTTGTAAGCATGGATGCGTTTGTTTTTTTTTTTTTCTCCTAATGTAATTTCTGTGGTTTTATTCAAATCTTTTCTACACGATAGTTGTGCCTCTACTAGCACCATGAAGCTTTGAAAAATAATTTTGGTGAGAATGGGATCGTTGAGACCATATCCTGTAGATGGTTTTTTTGTTAGTCAACTGCAGAGGTCAGGACCTTTAAAAACCTGCTTGCTCTAAATTAACAGTAAATTGATTTAACAGAAATTGGAAGAAAACTTCTATTTCAAATTAGAAACTTCAAACATAAGCTTTATTTGAGATGTCTTTTTAAGTAGTTGCACTCATCTGGTGTCCTCAGCATAAGAAGGACATGGAGCTGTTGGAGCAAGTCCAGAGGAGGTCCATGAGGATGATCAGGGGACTGGAGCACCTCCTGTATGAAGATAGGCTGAGAAAGTTGGGGCTGTTCAGCCTGGAG
>JAVHNF010027432.1:2082-12509 GCA_034783455.1 Micropsitta finschii | reverse complement strand
TCTGCGATAATTTTCTTCACAGTATCTGATATGGTGCTGTGTTTTGGACTTCTGCTGAAAACAGTGTGATATTAGAGACGTTTTAGTCACTGCTGAGGAGTGCTTACAGAGTCAAGGCCTTTTTTGCTCCTCGCTCCATCAGCATGTAATGCTGGGGGTGCACAAGAAGCTAGGAGGGCACACAGAGAGGACAGCTGATCCCAACTGACCTAAGGAATATTCCACACCATATGGTGTCATGCTCAGCAGCAAGGAAGAAGTAGGAAGGGGAGGACGTTTGGAGTTATAGCACTTGTCTTCCCAAGTCACCATCATGCATGATGGAGCCCTGCTTTCCTGGAGGTGGCTAAACACTGCCTGCTGATGGGAAGTTGTGACTGAATTTTTTATTTTGCTTTGACAGTGCGTGGGGCTTTCGCCTTACCTATTAAACTGCTCTTATCTGAACTAATGGGTTCTCTCACTCTTATCATTTCCACATCTCACTGAGAGGGAGTAAGCCAGTGGCTGCGTAGAGCAGAAATGCCTATCAGGGTTAAACCACAACATTCAGGAACATAATACTTGCCTTAACTATTACATATATTTAAGAACACTGTGATATGACCATCTGAAAGTAGTCACAACTGCTTTATAACTCATTTTTCATCCATCACATTCTTCACGCGTAAAGTCTTACCGAATGGTGAGTTCCAGTATCTGTGCAAGTCTATCATGAAGCAAGTTTGCCTAGGAAAAGAATTAAAATTGAATTATTAACTACTATATATTGAACTGAGTTAAAATGAATATTCCAGGTCATACTCAGTGAGTGTGTGCCACATCACCATATGGCAAATCTAAGGCGGCATTTCTTGTCTGAATTTCTTTTCTCACTGCTGCAAGGCTTCTAAGCCCTGAAGAGGCTGAGTGAGCCTGTCTTGAAGTGCAAGGAATTACACAGTAAATTTTGCTATTACAGATAGCAGTTTAACAAACCTGAAATACATTTAGTTATTCAAAATATATAATGGGATAAAAAGTGCTCCAGTTGTCCCAGGATGAAATACAAACGAACTGGGAATCTAGATTTCAAAGACAGCAAGGAAAACATTAAGATGAAGAGGGTATGAGTTTTCCTTTCCAAATGTTCTAGGAACACTCAAAAGCATGCTTTAAATAACTGGAATCTCCCAGCATTGGTAACAGTGGAAATTATAACTACAGACAAAGAACTGAATTTCTTTAGAATTAACTGCAGCACTGACATGGCAACATAAATCACCTTTCACCAGCACATCCCCATTAATGCTTATACTGGTATCTTCAGTGATATACAATATTTGTCAGAAACTCACTTTGGTTTCACATTGTGCTGCAATTTCTTCAAATGGTGCTTTCTGGAACTTTTCAATCACAAGGCGCCTTTTTTCTTTTTCCTGTTCTTCAAGCCCATTGTTATCTTAAAATAATGAAATAAAAAATGAAGACATAAGTAACCTTTGCTTATCAACTGTAGGTGATATAGGCCTTCAAATGTGCAATGCAGAAGCAAAAAAGCACTGTATTTGAAGTGATGCAGCCATACTCAAGCGAGCTGTCTTCTGCCATTGCTTCTAAAGCAAAAATGCAGGGTTTCAGGGTGCTGGTTTGAGGACCCCTGTTTGCCTCTTTCTTACTCTGTGCTTTAATTACTGGTAACTCCAGGCTTCCTTTTGCTTTATTATTTGGACTCAAGACTGCACCTGTCACTCAATGCACGCAAGTTCAGCTTTAAGAGAAAAGAAGGGAGTATCCTCCCTCCCAGTACCATGGAGAAAGGTGGGCAGAATTTTCTACCAGAATCTGGGACAAGCAAGTTCAACCTCCATAGGCTGAGTAAACCTACAGCCAGATGGAACTTTCCAGCATGTAATGAATTTAAGTACCTCAGTGACTGGGAAACAGACTGAATTCTTGTTTCAGTGTCTGTGTCTATTGCTTAAAATATCAATGCCTAATCCATATTTTTGTGGACTGAATAGTATTAATCGGTAATTACTTACAGCAATATTAAACAAGGAAACCAGATAATTCTAAGTGCTGGTACCTGGGTCATTTGTCAGAAAAATACTCTTTTAAGAAAACTGAGTGGTTTTGAAGGCCACAGTGTGTACCTTGCAATCTATTATCTGCACACATTGAATAATAATATGCAAAAGATATTTAAGTTGCTTTATAAATAATCACTGAATGGAACTTGAAAGTCTCACGTTATTTATAGCTTGGTCTCTAAGGACAAATTTAACGGATGACAGGCATTTCCAGGTGCTTTTCATTCAGTCAACTTAGCTTCAGAAACTGAGTTCACTAAAAATATCAAGATGTCATTTCAGAAACTCAGAAATAAATAACTGAAGTTTTAAATACATTTACCAGCTGATGAAAAACAAATGTAATGTTTAAATTACGTTATTCTGGCCACACCATTTTCTCTAGCAAATCCATAGTAATCTAGAACTATGCTGGATAAATACAATTGTATTAAATCTTACCAATTGCTTTCTTCAAAGCTTCAAACGTGATTTCTTCAGTATTATCAGTCTAAACACAAAGAAACAAAAGCCTTTAAAACTCACATATAAGATTCTAAAATATAAGGAATTTGATAAATACACAAGTTTCTAATAGCTTAATTTGGAGTTTCTGTGAGAGATCACTACTGCAAATTCTTAAGCCACTGCAACTAGTGAGGAAATTTTTATCAAATGAGATCAAGGAAAATTTTCCAAGTTCTAGGCAAGATGCTCTAGGGCAACAGTACTTTGGAAAAAGACCTGAATTTTGGGAGGAGTATGCTGTGGCCTTTCTATATTGTTAAGCCTCAGTACTGGTTCTCAGACAGCTGTTGGAAATAACAGCAACTGCTTCCTGAGACTAGTTGCGTTACCAGCAATGTGATCCTAAAATAACAGATAGTAGGGGAGGGCAGAGGGGAAAACAGTTATTGCTTTTTGCTTCATTTTGCAATAACTATATTTCATTTTTAACTAATGTTCAGCTTGACACCGACCACACACTCTGTTTCATGTCCCTAGCTACTTCGTGCTTGAAGATGCTAACAGCAGGATTCATTTGTAGGTACAAACACCTCAATTTCAACAGCTAATCTCCACCACAGTCAGCAGAAATCTGGTTAATAAAACTCAGCAGGACCTTGAAAAAGATCCAGTAGAAATAGAAACAGAAATAGAAATGTATTTTAAGAAATACTTCAAATGAAGTGTCAAAAAATGGAGAATAATTTTAATTATAATGCAGTCTTCCTAAGGGATAATTAGCATCAGCTCCTGTACCTTACATACAGACTTTTTGTTGCTGCCTTATCCTTCCCATGACTTTGAAGCTCTGTGTGCTAAACTCTTCTGGAAGGGAAAAGGCAATACCGAAACATCATAGCGTATGCAGTCTGCCTAGTCTTTACCTGCCACTCCCAAAGACAGCATGTCTCCCACTAGTCATGTATCTGTCACCCCCATGTTGATGAACAAGACCCTCAGAGACTTCAAATGATGCAGGAATACAGATGCGGGAATTTATCTGATCCCTCAAAATGCAAAGAAAATGTTTTAGAATATTTACTTATAAAATATAAGTTGTTCAGCCTGTGGAGGGACTGCTACCCTGTATTCTGCAGTACTACCTGCAAAAACTATGGTGACAAAATACATTGCATTGTTATACAGCAAGATCAGTAGCAGAGTCTTTGACAACACACTTCTACACACAAAGGAGTTAAAAACTTCAAAACCCCAACGCATTTAGCACCGCTAAAACATTGAGATATCAGACTTTCTGGGGAAACTTCATTTGCATTCCCTATAAAGATGCTTTAAAACATCCTATGATTTTCATACTTTATCCTCTGTGTTGTTGCCAGGCAGAATATCCACTTGAATAGACACTGTGTCCACAATGCTCTTCCTCCTGGAGAGTCTGTCCTCATCTAGAAGAAAAACAATTTACCTCACTTTTTGTACAGCAGTTGAAACATGATCAAGCTTCTACACATCAGATGCAGATTTGTTTCTATATGCCTATTTAATCCAAGATCATCTATTTTATCATTTGGACTGTTGTGAAAAGCAAGCTGTTACTGCTCTAAATTATTAAATATGAAGGAAACTTTCTACCTTTTTATTGTTTCTTCCCCCTTTCATCCCAGGTTTTGCCAACCTTCCCTTGAAAGCCCAGAATTTTTTAAACATAAGATTTAATTCCAATACATAATAAATAACATAGCACATGATGATGTTTCTGCAGAGTCATTTACAAAAGCCTGAACTTTTTTTTTTTTTTTTTGTGAAATTGAAGTATTAACGTCTTAATTTGCAGGTATTCTGAAGCAAAAAAAAGGGCTCTTTGGAAGATGACTCACTGACAGAAGAAATAAAGACTTCTGAATGGAAATGAACAACAATCCTTCCTTATTCTTGTTGCTACAAGCACCATATTCAGCAAGCCTAAAAAAAAATCTGCTTGGTGAAAAAAATTCTATTTCTAACTTCCTACAAACACTTTAGCAAGTCCAGCTGGCCTAAAAAGTTGTCAGAATGTGACCAACTGTGCTGACAATAAAAGGAGCATAGTGATTCCACTACGGTATAAGCAGATTCTGATCAAATGATTATAATCTTGATGGATTTTCCTTTTGTGACTGCATTCCTGAGACAATACAATAATAGTATTTTCTCGTTTTTGACATTTAATATATTAACATATTTAAAAAAAAAACAGTAAAAGTAAGTTTACAGATGTGTATCCTCTGACAAATGGAGACTTGAATGACGTGACTTTCATGTATTGCATTTACAAAACCTTGAACTGCAATGTCACGTTTTACATTTTAACCAAAATCGAGCCATTTGGACCTGGCCATTATTATTTGCTGCACTGCACATAGTTAGAAGGACCTGCAGGCACTCGACACTAAGATAATGACTGTAAAACTCCCCCACCACACGGTAATTTATGTTGATTCTTCCGCAACCTTTGCTTAAACCACTTCTAGCAAAGTGCTTTTGCAGTGCAAATATTGAGCATGAACAAACAGAATTCATTCCAGCAGAACTGAAAATACTCAGCATTTACAAATCAAGATATATCTTTCAGAAGCCATATAAATGAAAGCTATTTTAAGATCAAGAGGCAGTAAAGAACAAGATTAGTGAAAACCAGCTGAATTGTGAAACCTTGGCCAGTTTCTCAGAGACCCTGAGCATTTGAAGTGACATTTGGAAGGATTTGCTTAATATTTAATCCTTGATGGCTCACTGGTACATGAACAAATACATGTAGAGTCTGAGGAAAGCCCCTTAGCCCTCAGCAGTAAACACAAGACAAAACTACATCTTTGCTGCCATCTTGCTGCTTTCTCTATAATTGACATTTGAGCACTGGAAGATAAACGTCTGCGACTCTCTGGATGCCTCACTATACTTGCCTAATTAAAATGCCCATTTGTCTCTAAATATAAGAAAAAAAAGTGTGTGAAAATTTGTGAAAATGGCATTTTCTTCTGTTAAATGATATGAAGATCATGCACAGGAAGGAGCCTAGGATCATGAGGGGGGTGATGGTGGAGCCCTGATACCCACTGTCCCAGCCCCTGAGAGGGCTGTCCCAGGATCTGTGGTCCCATGGTCTGGGGGTGGTACCCACTCCATGGAGCAATGGGAGCAGCAATCTGGGTTACCTTACTGACTGAGCAGTGATGGATACAGACAACAGTGTGGGATGCAGGGAACAGCATCTTGGGATTGCATAAAGCTTAGTATGGGATGTTCAGGGGAGGAAGTGAGGATGCGGAAAAGGAAGAGTGAGATGATTTGAGGAGGAGCAAGCGAGAAAAACAGATAAGGGGGTAAAGGCATCAGTCCTAATTAAACTTCTTATTGAACAGTACATGTATCTGGCCATGTCGTGAGCCTTTATCCTGAAGAGTGAATAGGATAAATCACTGTTCTATGAACAGCTGAGAGCTTCTTCCAACTTTCTACCAAGTTCTTGTCAATCAAAGATGTAATTAGTACTATCATAAAAATGACACCTATAGCCCTAATACCTTCTCAGGAAAAGGAAGTAGGAAGCTACCATACTGCAGAGTTCCAAACACAGTAAACGGAAATGCAAAACCTGCAGCAGCTCACATTACTCCACGTATATAGGGATTAAAAAAAAGCAGAAGGAAATGCTAAGTACACCAAGTACAACACAATTTCTGGGCTAAAGGTCTAAAGGCCTTCTAAAAGCATATTGGCTTTGACTGTGCACATCCTATACAGACACACCACCGCTAGCAGGAGAGCAGGCTGGCCTACAACTCATTTTTACCTTTTGACTTGTGTCTGCGTTTATGAGGCTTTTTGCCTGATGGAAATAGAGCTAAATTTAATACATTTATGTATAGACAAGAAACTGTTAAATGTACATTGAAATTATCAGCTTCCCCCACCCCCCCCCCCCCAAATAAGAAAGAGAATATGGTACATTACTTCATACTGGGATGTCTTACAGTGTATTGGCAAGAGCAACTGGTTTAGTACAGGCACAAACTACTCATGGTTAATAAAAAATTCTTCAAACAATGTGAATTTTCTTTTTCAGTGAATTGTTCAACTGGCTGCTGGAAATCTATTAAAAGCCCAACCACACAATGTAACACACAGCTAGTCATCCACACACTATCACAGAATAGTTTGGGTTGGAAAGGACCTTAAGATCATCTAGTTCCAACCCCCTGCCATGAGCAAGGACACCTTCAACTAAGACCAGGTTGCTCAAAGCCCTGTGCTGGGTAGCAAGAACTCTTGCAAATCTTCCTCAGGCACATTTCTATTCTCATTAGATACCCAAGCTAGCATAGGTATCTAATGGAGGAAAACACAACATTCTTGATTAAATCAACATGTGCTTGTTGAGAATTTGACTAAGGCAAATAAGCCAGCATAAGGCCATACAGCATAAGGAGCAAATATGTCCCATTCAGTGTTGACATAAAAAGGATAAAGAACACTGACTTACATAATCCTTCCTCGCCTGCTAACTCAAGTTAATACAAAAAAACCAGTAACAATCACTACCTGCTTCTTAGGCATTCTTTTGATAGAAAAGACTTTACTGAAAAGAGTCAAAGTGGATTAAAGAACTTCCTACCCCACCTCTTGGATCTAAGGAAAAAGGAATAAATCTTAAAAGGACAGAAAGATGAAACTTCTCAGCAAGAAGAGAGAAACTAATGAGAAAAAAGAACATCCTGAGAAAAGAGAATAATGCTACGATTAAGTTTTGTTGCCAAGCAGTCACATTACACTCCTTGTTCACACAACACATTAAGAAAGCATTCTTAATTACAGGTACTCAGTAGTTTTGCCACTAATTGCTACTTACCTGTCACCTGAGGTACATATGGAACTGACAGTCTTTCCACACTGTATCCACTGCCTCCTAATGATTCTGCAATCTTGTTCGTGAGGAAAAATAGATCTTTTTCATGCTTCTCTAGGGATTTTGGAAGACTGTCAAAATATGTATTTGAAGTTAATTATTTATGGGTAGAGATTTTGCTCATTAAGTAAAGCATTTTTTCAGTGTCTGCAAGCAACTGAAAAGGGTCAATGGAAATGGTTAGATGGAAATAAAAACTTGCTCATATTTCTAGGAATGAATACACCTCAAAATTAGCCCACTGAATGCCTCTGTGATATTTTTGATTACTTTAATACTTCCTGGTTATCTGAAATATGTTCCTCACTTATCCTGCTACATCTTGAAAGAATATTGTATCTGTTAAATAACAGAACCTGCAGAGTAGTAGTATTTTCCATTTGCCAGCAGAGTGCAGCAAAAAAGCCTAAGGGTATCTAGGCTGCATTAGAAGGAGTGCTGCCAGCAGATAGAGGGAGGAGATCCTTCCCTTCTACTCAGAACTGGTAAGGCCACACCTGGAGTATTGCGCCAAGTGCTGGGCTCCCCAGGACAGGAGAGATATCGACTTACGTTACCGAGTCCCAACAAAGGGCCACTAAGGCGGATTAAGGGACTGGATCATCTCTCCAATGAAGAAAGACTAACAAAGCTGGGACAGTTCTTTTCTCCAGTTAAGCCTGGAGAAAAGAAGACAGATCTTATCAGTATGTATGACTACCTTAAATGCAGGAGGGTGGAAAGACAGTCAGGCTCCTTTCAGTGGTACCCGGTGGCAGAGAAAACATAGACTGAACATCAGGACACACTCTTTATGGCGAGAGTGAACAAGTGCTGGCACAGGTTGACCCCAGAGAGGTTGTGGAGTCCCTAGACTTGGAGATACTCCAAGGCCACTTGGATGTGGTCCTGGACTGCCTGCCCTGTGTGACCCTTCTAACCTCACCCATTCTGTGATTCAGTGAAAATGCATTTTGCTGTACTAGCACTTACACCAAGTATCATTGCGCAGATATAAGTCCACCTAGCTACAATTAAAAACACCCAAACCCCACATTTCTTCATATGTGCTTTTAATCCTTGGTTTTCTTCTGCCCATCCTGTATATTAATAAACCTCTAAAGTATTTTTCATGTATGGAACACATATCAATGATATGCTATTTTTTAATAGTAAAATAGGTACCTCACTGTTCATTAACTCACATTCTTTATCTACTTACTTGCATCTGTCTTTGAAAATTGTTTCTGGTAGAAAATAAGATGCTTCCAGACTTCTAGTTTCAATGACCTGAAAAAACCCAAGACAAATAGAACAAATGGAGTACCGCAGCTATTTTCTCCAATGACCAAGTTGCTTGAAGAGGTTCCACTATAGCAGATTACCAATCCTTCACTAACGTCTACTTCAGCACATAGTAGGCCTTCATAGTTTCTTTTAACCAGAGGAGATTGTTGCACTCACCCTTTAGACTAGAAATCAGGTTCTCATGGTCTTCTGCATGCCGCTACTGTTTTATCAAAGCCAGAGAGGCTGTAAAGTCTTAATACCAGATGGGGACTTATGTGGTTCCATAAACAAAATAAAAATGCTTATATATACCTTGAGAGAAGACTACTCTGTGCATAATTTTAAGAGTCAACAAGTAATGCCATCAGAGACCTAAGCGAGTGATCTCAGTAGACATAAACACAGGAGATAACACCATAATTAAAACAGGCTATTTACCCATTTTACAGTAGAATGTACGCTCTTCTAAATGACTTGAAACTACTTAATTATGTGTTACCTTGCTGACATGCTGACAAAAGGCAGGAACTGCAATCATCTGACTCAGAAAGTTTAGATATGCTGCAACCAATGCCATGACACCACAACGATTAAACATTGGCAGATTATCCTCATTGATGATGGCAATGTCCTGAAACACAAAGGATATCAATATACTTTCCAAAGATAACAGGCTGTCCTGAATATATAGAAGTCAAAATGATTATCAGGAACACTAGCTGACATGTGATGATTATCTGGTATTATTTATCATTTAATACTTTCATCTTAAAATCCTAGTATTTCAGCTCACTCCTGAATAGTTACATGTTGATCTGAAGTTAGAAGGCTTAAAGGGTTCAATCCCTATGAAGAGAAATAAATCAATGCAACTATAATATGTTGATGACTTGCAGTCTCTTGTCTTTACCACCTGCTGATCACCATTTCTTTCAGGAAAATTAGAAACAGTAGCTTAATAATACATATCACTCTTGTGAGTCACAGATACAGTACCATAAAGCGAACTACTTAATTCTTATTAGCATGTCTATGTTTATCCAGATTGTATTATTTTAGCTAGTAAAACTCCTAATGTAATTTTCATCAAGGATTTATTCCAGAGACATATTTTAAAATTAAGGATGCACTCTGCATTTCAGAGGTTTCATAATGCAGGTGCATGTCAGGAAATAAGGCTAATGACAGAGAGCGAACTAGGAATACAGGACACAATTTCACCGAATTTCTATGGCATATGCTAGCACTACTTTTGTGGGTGCTTTAATTTCAACACAGATAGATATACTAAGTTACACAGTTTCTCTAAGGACTCTATGTAAGTATGAAATAATATTTGATCCTGTAAAGGAGATGTTAAGGAATAAAGCCTGACAACACACTGGTAGAATTTTACTCCAGCATAAGATTAAAAAGCCTCATCGAGAAATATTTCCAACAAATCAATTAACCAAAAGCTTTCTTCCAAGGTGAGCATAGTCCATATATTTTATATGGAACACTGACACAAGATCACAGGTTGTAAGAATATCTTCTCAGTATGATAATGAATATATCACTGATTCTGGGGAATGTTTGAACACATTTGCATACCTGCTATATTTCCTGAACAGAACATGCTGCAGAAGTTTTAACAAATCTAATTAGTTTAAGCTTCCCTATTAGTAAGTGGTATGTACAAAATGCACTGCCTT
>JAVHNF010027428.1:9155-21199 GCA_034783455.1 Micropsitta finschii | reverse complement strand
CTCTTCTCCAGACTGAACCCCCCAGTTCCCTCAGCCGTTCCCCATCACACTTGTGCTCCAGGCCCTGCACCAGCTCCGTTGCCCTGCTCTGGAAAGGCCGCTTTGCACGATCCCTACCCCTTGCTCTACACACGTCCAAGGGCTCAGCTCCGGATGGACGGCAGCATCACCCCACCTCCTCCCTCCGCTTGTGCTCGGGCGCTGCGGGCCCCTCCTTCTGCCGGCGGCGGGGTGGGAGGTGTCCGGCGCCTCCATAAAAGGTCCGGCTCCGGGCAGGCTGCGCTGTGCCGTGCCCTGCAGCCGGCTTGGTTGCCTGGCGCTGGTTCGGAGCGAGCGAGAGCTGCTGGAAACAAGTGGCTGTGATTTGACAAGGTGCGTCCTGTGCTAACGGAGAAGCACGGCGGGGTTTACCTGGGGGTGTCCTGATGCTGTTTTGTCTCTTGAGTGGTTTAGTGCTGTTCTTGTGCTGAAATCTGTCGGACTTTGCTAAGGACAGTGTGCTGGGCAGAGAGTGTTTTGAACCCATGGGTGGGCTGGGCTGGTACTAATCCTGCCTCGAGAAGTATTCATTAGGGGTTGTTTATAGTCTGGGAAATAGAAGCCTCAGGGTGGGGGGGTAGGGAGTCTTACCGCTCTCTACAACTACCTGACAGGAGGATGGAGCCAGGAGGGGGCTGGTCTCTGCTCCCAAGGAGCAAGTGACAGGACAAGAGGAAACAGACTCAAGCTGTTACTTGGTGATCCTAAAAGTCTTTTCCAACCTGGCTGATCCTGTGATGCTCTGGCTGTAGTGTGTTCATGTACTTCTTCATCTCTCTGTGTCTGCAGGTGGATCTGTACTTCAAACTCTTTCCATTTGAAGCTCTCCTGTCCAGCTGCAGTGATGTGGCTGTTGGAGAAGATCAGAGCATCACATGAAAATGAAAGCATCCCTAGCTCCTCCTTCCTGGGACTGCAATCCCATCTGGGGGCTGCTGCTTTTCCCAATGTGCTCACTCCTGACAGAATCCCTGAGTTTTGCATTCCCCCGAGGCTGACCAGCTCTGGCCCTGTGAGAGGCACTGGCTTCCACCAGGACCACAGTTCAGAGGATGCAGATACTCATTCTTCTGGCTACAGCTCCAGCTCTTTACCACATCTCATTCAGATGGAAAGTGCTGAAGAGATCTCAGACCTGGAGGAGGAAAGCACCAACTCTGACCCCCAGTCCCAAGCAGCACTCTCCCTGCCTCACTTTCCCAGAGCCCCCACTTCCTACGGCTTCTGTACTTTGCTGGAGAGTCCCCACACCAGGAGGAAGGAGTCCATCTTCCATGGTGACCCACGTACTGCTCTGCCCAGCCTGATGCTGCCTCGATCCAGAGCTAACACGCTCTCTGGCAAAGGGAGTATGTCTAATCCCATTACTATCAGCTTTGCCTCTGTGAGGCTCCCTCCCAAGCATCCCTCTCTACACATTCAAGGTGCCTGTGACAGTGACACAGCCTCCTCCAGTGACTCCTCTCCTTTCAGCTCTCCCCTTCTGAGCAGGTCACCTCCCAGGTCCTGCTCCCGAATCAAAACACAAAGTCAGGAGGGATTGCTGTGCCGAGCACTGAAAGCCAAGAACAAATCCAGCATACCCAGGAACAATTCCCTCTCCACGGAGGAGAGCAGCTCCACTGATAACAGCCCCAGTGCCATCAGGCGGGCTTCAGGAGGGCTGCTCACCACACGGACCTGCAGCATGTCCTGTTCTCCCATCTTTTCCCTGGACCTGGGCAGCAGCCGGGAGAGACGAGTGGGAGAGATCGTGGTGGTGATGGGCAAGGGGGGCATGTTGAGGCTATTGGCTGAATACTGCTCAGAGAACGAAAGGCTGCGGATCCGCCTGGTCAGTGCAGAGGGTTTATATGAGGACTCTGTAGAGCCCAAATCCATCAACTGCTGTATCACCTTCTCCCTGGTGCCAGGGAAAACACAGAAGCAGAGAAGCACTGTTATAAAGAGAAGCAGAAATCCCATCTTCAATGAGGACTTCTTTTTTGATGGTATTGCAGAAGAGCAACTTTACAGTCGCTCTGTAAGAATGAAAGCAGTGAATAAAGGGTGCAATATGAAACGGGATTACACCTTAGGGAAGCAGGAATTGTCTTTAATAAGTGTGTTGTCAGTGTAATACTTCAAACATTCCAACAGACTAATCTTGTCTTCTGAAAGTTTTATACTAAATAAAGTTTTGGGTTGACTTTCTTACCTTTTAATTTTCTTATTTCTTAAAGAATACCGTAAAGCACTGCATTGCTTGCTGTTGCTCTCATCCTGTTGTGCCGTGTTCTGCTGCTTCAGATTGAGGTAGTTGCTGCTAAATAAAAAGGTGGCTATGGAGCAAACCTTCTGCCTATAGAGAAGGAGAGGAGGGCAGAATGGCTGATTTAGGTTTCTCCTGAATGACTAGGCAGTTACCAAGACAAAGGTGTTCTTGTTTATGGCTTTCCAGGTGAGGAAGGGTTGTTTTTTCACTCTGGTCCCTAAGCAGGCACACAGAAGGTGCACACAGCAGGCTATGAACCCTGTTGCAGCTCCTGGGTTGGGAATCAGCCTTTCTCCTGCAGCAGGGGTGGGGGATTTGGACTAAGTTTGTGTTGAAGATAACAAGCTCAGCTTCCGAACAACAGCTAAAAGCCATTGCAGGCAGGGCTCTCTTTCTCTTGACAGACCTGCACTGCTAACACTGAACAGTGAGATGGCTCTTTCCTGGGGTCCCTATAGAGCAGGTGATTGAGTTAGCATCTTTATTTACCTTTCCCTTCCATGGCTGCTTCACAGCTCTGAGGATGAAGTTGCTAGGTAATTGTGCTTCAGCCAGGAATGTATCCTAAAGCTATAACCCTCAGTAACTCAGCTATCAAATCTTTCCTGAAACTAAAGCAGATAGGATAGCAATATGACAAGAGGAAAGGATGGTTTGTGATCTCTGTGTTGAATTCCTGCTCGAGCTGATGACTTGCTGCATACATTGTTCAAGTAGATAAAATAAGGGTAATATCTCCCTGTCCTGTGTCAGCAAATGGTGAGTGGCTGAGGCACTTGCTTTAACACCATGAGAAATACAAAGGTGCAGAGCTTCTGCATGTTTGAGGCCACCTTCCCTTTTATTTTTGCTAATTCTTTCCTGCTGAGGGGCCTGGGTAAACCAGACGAACTCATAGAAACCCCAGCTGTGCAAGTGGGGAGAGGCAGAAACGCTGTCCTGGAAGTCCAGGCCTGTTGCTGCCTCCCTTGATTAAGTTGCAGGCTTCATTATGGGAAGGTAGATGAAGCCTTAATGGAGGAGTAGCTCACACAGGCGTGGGGCACAAAAAAGGAACGTTTTCTTCTGTGTTCCCTGTGAGGCTGCAGAAACAGGACATTGCTTGTGCCAATTCTACTGCCTAAAAGCTCCTTCAGAAAGATTTCTAGCAGATCTTCTCCCTGCCCTATTCTGGAGAGAGCGTAACTGCCTGTACATCATGGGACTGTTCACAGCAGGTGCTAGTATTGCTTGGCCACTGAATCATTTGATTCTGTTTCAGACTTCAGTTCCCCAGGAAGGATTTTTTTGCCTTCCGATAAAAGCCCAAAGGATGTTCACTGTGACCACAAGTGCTCAGAAATGCTCACTGCTAATCCTCGACCCAGCTCACGTGAGATGCTTCTAAAAACAGAATCCTCACACAAAGAGCAACTTGCACAGGGAAATGGCTGGGTATACTCCCATAAGCTGATTAAAATCAAATGAAATAATAAAGCCTTTGTGCTAAAGGAAAGAATTAAATGTACTGACACCCTGCACAGCTGAAGGTGATGCACTGACACTTGTATCCTTCAATTTGGGCAAAGTGATTGTAAGGGAAACCCTGAAGGAAGTGGGGAGAAGTGAAATTACAAAAAGGTGACTTCCAGGAGAAATCAGTAATGCTGCAAAACAATTAAGCCTATTTAATTGGTTATTGTATGGGGTCTTTTGAAGGAAGGCAGAGGTTCTTTGCAGGCTCAACACTCATTCACCATCACATTTTCAGTTCTTGGGACTTTTCACAGGTATACCCACATGGAGAAAGAGGCTGAGGTAATACAGAAGAGAACAGTTACATGTGTCAGAGGATCACATACAGTCACACTGCAGTGGGTGTCTGCCCTGTGATATGTGCCATGCCAGGGCTCCACTGCAGGGATGTGGAATGATGGAATGGTTGAGGCAGGAAGAGGCCTTTAGAGACTGTATTTTCATCCCCAAAGGGTTGCCTAGGACCCAAAGATGAAGTGTCTCAAAGGACAGACTCCACAATCTGCTTGGAAGCCCTACTGCAATGTTTCACTACCCTGACACTAAACACGTTTTCCTTCCAGTGGAAGTGGAATTTCCTGTGTTTCAGTTTGTGCTCATTGTTTTGTGTCCTGTCACTGGCTATCACTGAGAAGAACCTGACTCCATCCTCTTCACTCTCCCATCAGATATTCATAGACACCAATGAGATCTTCCCTGAACCTTCTTTTCTGCAGGCTAATGGGCCTACTGCAGTTACCAGCATACAAGAGATGCACTTGTGAAGTCTCATCCTTCATGGGGCAGGGAAGGAGTTAAGTCCATTGAGAAAGTCCTCCTTTCCTGTCATAGGAAAATAAGGTTCCAGCTGGGCTCATCTACTCAGGTATTTAAAGAGGTGAAATCTGCAGCTCTAGTTGCTTGAAAGAAAACAGCTGAGTTCTTTAGGTACTGACTTATTTCTGTGAAAGCCTCTTTACAGAAGTTTGATGATGTGCATGCAGGCTAGAAGGGGGCTTGATCGTTCAGCTGAAAGCAGCAGGAAACATCCATACCAGATTTAAAGGCAGAGTTCAGGCCTGGAAAGGACAGCTGGGTTTTGCTTGCTTTTTTCTGGTAAATAATCTAGCTTCAGGTTTTCCTTGCTAAGTTTCTTTTTAGTATAAGAACTTTGAATTAAGTACCTATTCAGTTACATTAGTCAGACACAGGACTAAGTATGACTGTAACATTAGATGGAAAACAGTTTTGGTCCTAACCCTTCAATTTTAGTGTGTCTTTTTACATTTTGGAGTATTTGAGCATTGGGGTGTTGCTTTTCAGGGTGTTGTCCTTATCAGCAGTGCAGAGCCATAATACAATTTGAATGCTTTAACTTGCTTGAATGTTAGAGGGCACAGGACTTGTTTTCTTGTGCTCTTAGACGTCAACTAAGCTGTTAAGTGGCGAACACCCACAACGCTGCCTGTGCTGCAGCTGCTTTCCAGAAGCGTCAGCATTATTTGGGCTAGTACGTAAAGCACCTGCATAAGCAAACAGGAAGGCAACTGAATACTTCAGCCTGGAAAAGCTCCTGATGCATCAGTGCTTATATGAGAGTCAGCAGCAAGAAACAAATCCACCTCCTGGCATTAGCAAACAGAGTTAAAAAAGACTCTTCAGAAGTTGTCTGAACTTCTGCAATAGCATGAAAATACAGTTGTTTGAATGGCTCTATAGCAGTGGTCTGATCAGCTGTGCTCAGTAGTGCTCGCTGGCTTGAACATCACCTCTTAATTTTATTCCTAAGAAGACCCTTCACAATTGTTTGAGGAAAAGAAGCTCTTCCTGCCAGGATCCTGGACTCAGTTTTGCTAAGCAAACATTATTTGTTTCAGCTGCACTGGAAGTACTCTTTGTGCTGGCCTTTTCAAACCCAGTTATTTTAAGCATGCCTCTTCAGTGCTGGACACACCTTATTGTGAAGCAAGTCTGTTTTTCCTTGCAGAAATCCATGCAGGTTATAGTTAAATACAGCCTGTGGTGCCATGTAGAGGAGGGTAAAATGCAATTCTTGTAACTGTGCTGCTTTTCAGGTAATGTTCAGAAATAATACCAAAGGAAAAAAATATCTGTGACCTAAAAAGCCAACAGGGCAGACATGTAGGCTGGGGATTGGGCAGCACAGTGTTTGCAGTATCACATTCCATTTATTGCACCACTTGCTCTAAGCTGCTCCTATTTCTTGGACTGGCTCTGGAGAGGCACTGCTGGGAACAGCACTTATGCCACCTCTGCATGCCCCCTCTGAGGAATCTGATTCCCGCAGCTTGGCTTTTCAGTCAGCCATAATGACCGTGATGAAGGATTGAGTATATAGTGGGGCCTAATGGGCAAAAATACTTCTAGTCTTAATCTAACTCTTAATTCCTGTTGGTAACTTCAGGTTTGCTCAGAGAACTGACGAAACAACAGCTAGATGAATGTGTAATTGTGTGGAAAGCCTATCTCTGCAGGACTGCTGGGGAGGACATGCCACAGGCTGTATGCTCATTGGGCTGTCCCTGCGCTCTCCAGCAACTGCTGCCTGCATCAGAGATGGGCAATTGTTCTATATCTGGGTTATAGATCTTTTAGCTTGTATGAGTGTCTATATTGTTGGGTATGACATTTGGCCAAGGTGGAAAAGGTAATGAGTCACATCTACTGATAGCTTTATGCAGCAGGATGTTTGATGAAAACAAACAGCATCCTCACACTCACAAAATGAATGGCTTAATTAAATGCTGTCTCTTTTCCATTGCTGTGTTCTCGGAACAAAAAAAACAACACCATGTAAGATTAATCTGCATATTTAAATGAGGTGGCATTTCAGTACAGACTTAATGCTGATGGCTGTCAAAATGTACTCTGATATCATTATTAATAGTGTCTTAGAAGAAAGGGCTATAGTTATGCCGAATAATCTGTCCTGATAGCAGAGGTAAAACAAAGTTGAATGTTGCGGAGTGCCTGTGAACTCACCTACTTGGCATCAAGGTGACTGATAGCAAATACAGGGGACAGAGCTGTGGATGCTCCAAACCAGCCCTCCTCCTAGGCTGTGCACAGCACCATGCTGCCTGCAGAGCAGGGGCAAAGGGCTACATTCTTCTTTGTGTATCAGCCTGTTGTGCCTCCATCAGCATTGCTAAGCAATTGCATGTGTTATGCTGCTGGCCTTTTGCATTTAGGGGATCCTCATAAGGGGAAATGAGCTTCCAGCTGTGTTTTGCTCCTGTCAGGAACAGAAATGGCTACAGCCCAGGTTGCTGGTGGTATTTGGCAACTGGGGTGAGGCAGGGGCAATTGAGCACAGTTCCAGAGACGAGAGGCGGGTGCAACAAGCAGGACTGAAAAGAATGAGCAGCCTGTCCTGCCCAGACACCACCACAGGTGACCGGGCATCTCTGTCGTCTGGTTTTATTATTGCCTCTGCTATTAATTTTCTATTTCTGGCTATAAATGTTCTAATGTTGCAAAATCAGCTATCCTGAGAGGTACAGTGAGAGCCTGACCTTGTCAAGCATTGAATGTACTAGACAGGAAAGTACTGAACAAGATTTTCCAGCCTGTTTCCTTTCTGGTGATTCTCAATGATTCTTCTGCTTGAGTTTCTCAGCCTCTTCAATGTAAAATTGGGAAACATTTGAAGAAGCACAAGGTGAGTGAAAAACCTGATTCTTGGTAGTGGGAGGACTAGCCAGAGTTCTGGGTCTCCATTACATTGCTGTTCTGTTTGTCAAAGCTTCCTGTGCTAACCATGACCTGTTTGCAGTGAGCAGTAAACCTGCATTTATCAGCCCAGTAAATACAATACAGTAACAGATGCTGTCTTGAGATGCTAGAACCAACTTCAGCTTCTCTGAGGTTTCTCTGTTTTCATCAGATTATTTAATTTACAAAACTCTGATTCTGTAAGATACCCTGGTTGTCAGCCTGTGTTACTTGACCCCCTTCTGGCAGCCCTGTGCCCATGGCAGAACTGTACCTGCCAGAACTGCTTTCTGCTGATCACAGCCATTAAGTTTAGCAGCAGGAGTTGGGAGCTGAGTGCTGTCAAAGCTGATCCAAGCGAGCATTTCGGCCTTGCAGTCTTGCATCAGTTTGTCTGTGGGGAAGGAGGAGAGCAAAGCCTCCTTGATTTTTAATGGGTAACAAAAGGCTGGGAAAGACCTTTAAGATCATCAAGTCCAACTGTTCCCCAGCACTGCCAAGGCCACCATTGAACTATGTCACTGAGGGCCTGATCTATGTGGATTTTGAGCACTTCCAGGGCTGGTAATCACACCACTCCATCCATGGACAGACTGTTCTGATGTCCCAGTGCTTGACCATCCTCAGAGGAAAAACAGTTATGGGCTTTTTCTCCTTTTGCTCCTCTTAATATTCAAATATTCCTGTGTTTCAATCTGTGCCCATTTCCTCTATCAGTCCATACTGACAGCACTGACAAGAGTCTGGCACCATCTTTTTTGCTCCCTCAAATCACACTTCCCTTGTTCATTTTATTCATTTTCACTTCCTGAATACTGGAGATGACTTTCCTGGCTGTGTTTTTGCTTTTAGGTTTGGCTAATACTAGTAATGTAATGTAAGATGTCTTGCCCATCCTGGCTTTTCTGAAGTACTACAGATAGCTGTGGTCTGGTCCTGCTTACGTTACATACAAAGGAAATCTCAGAAGAATGTTTTAAGTGCCAAGGTAAACTTTTTTAATACTCATGCAAGATGTATTGTCATTAGTACAAAATGCAAATGGTGGAAAACTAAGCGAGACATAAAACCTGATGAGGTGAAAGCCTTATGCATTTACTGTAAGAAATACTGCAATATTAAAGCCTCCCCTTCCTTACTGCTCATGTGGAGAGCTTCAGGCAGCTATAACTGCAAATGTCACCACAGCAAATGTGCACGTTCTTGGCAAGCTTTTGTAAACATTTTGTGCGGCTTCACTGCATGCTGTATTCCCCTTTGGGCAGATAACAAGACTGGGACAGGTACAGCACTGGTATTAGGAGTATAACCCTTTTGACAAGCTGTAGGAGGATATGTTCTCTGCCTTGGATGTAAGCAACGTTCAATTTAGGGTAGTAGATATAAAAAACCCAGCTCTGTTATTTCTGACCTGTACCAGTCAAATTACTTGGTAGCTTTCCTAATAGTGAAAAATAAATAGACTGATACTTTGCTTAATGGAAATCTTGCCTACATACTGCTTGATCTGATAAATAGTTATCTATGGCTTCCCTTGTTCTTGAATTGCAAATGGTGCTTCTAGGGGAAATAGAGCAGGAAGCTAAAGATGGAAATAGCCCAAGAAGCCATGCTTCACTCTCATTTGTAAGGTTTCCCACAAGAATCTTAACAGAGGGTGCATTGTCCTGTCTGTATCTAATCTTAGAGCCCAGCTAGAGAAGCCCCAGCTGTCTGCAGTTTCAGGAGGGAACTGTTCCAGAGGTGTGTTTGTGTATGGCAGAGGAGCCACACAGCTCAATAAGCAACAGCTCACCCTGATGCTGGGGAAAGGAAGCCCAAACCATACAGACTGCTGCTTGTTGTGCCTGTAAGGGCTACATAGCAAAGAGGTCTAGCTGGAATAGAGGCAATTTAAATTAAAGGGAGTCATCTGAGAAAATAACATGTGTTGCTTATAATAACTCAATAAAGTGTCCCTTGAAGACACATGTGGGGTTTTTTGGCTCTAGTTCTACAGCCTGCAGGCATTTGTCACTCAATTCTTGCTGAGAGACAGAGGGAGAAAAAAAGAAATAAGTCTAATCTGGCTCAGGCTATCTTTGTATGAGGTAGATAAATGCTGTCATTGATCATTAAATCAATGTTGAAGGTGGCCCCAGCAGAAAGCTCCCAACCCTCCAGTTTCTGAGCCTTTCTATACTGCACCCATAAATGCTTTGTGTACTAATGGCTGATCAATGTAACAGTTCCACTGCGTACCCGTGAGTGGGAAGGACGCAGCCGGCTCTGCATCCCTGCTCAGTGCATACGGAAGCAGATTCATAATTTATGCTGCTGCTCAATAAGCCCAGGCACCAGTGCATTATCATGATTAATTTAACAAAGCTTACTTAGAAATGACACCACGAGTGATAGTGAATGTTGTTTCATTCTTGTAAGTGCATATTAGATGTTACTTCCAGGGAAGAACAAAGGAATGAAAGCCTGGTTTTCTGAACCAGTCTGACAGATAAAATGGGAGGTTGCATATTTCTGACTTTTTCCACATTGGTACATAGCTGCTACAGTGTTGGGTCAGCTGCTTGAAATGGCTTTGGCCTGCAAAGGAGAGAGTAACTTGTTCCCCCCATGCAGGATCAGGGATGGAAGATAAGAATAATCAGGATAAATGCTTATCTCATTCATGAGCCCACAGTGGTTACAGACATCACCTATCTAGGCTTCCAGCTGGATTCCTTGAGGTGTTTTGGAATTAACCATTGCATCACACCTGGGATGCAGTATCCTGCCTCGGTGTGTACCCTGTGTGAAACCTTCAAGTTCGAGCTTGAAGAACATGCTGCACCTTTATGTGTCTGTCAGCTACTTGATTCCATGAACTGGAGATGTTTCTTGGTAACTTTCACCCACCAAGTAGGCTCTTGAGAAAAGGCTGGCGAAACAGTTTGGTTCAGCAGCTCTGCAGTTAACATACTTCCCAGACTGCATCAAAACTGTCGGACCATTGGACCTGCCATGTAAACAAATGAACTTGATATAAAACTGCTTTTAACCTGTAATTTAATGTTTTTGTGGGGGAAATGGCAGAATCCCCATCTCACATAGGCAGACAGGTGAGTGATTACGGTATGTTTATTGTACGTGTCAGTTCTTTTCAAAACACACGTTTAAACAGATGGCTTATGTTGACTATTAATGCAGTTCCTGTGATTAAGTTCTGTCTGAACGAAGTAGGCAGAGATTGACATTCTACTGACATCACTACTGGTGTATTGCATCTTCTTATGAATGTTCAAACTCAGATCTGCTACTACTGCTTCACTGAAATGTCAACTGTGATAAGTCATGATAGAACTGAAGAGATAAGGTACCTGGCACCTTGCTAATTTACTTTTTGACTGGGATTTACTATTTGCATATTGATGATGTGATGTTTTATTGGTAAAAGTCCATGTTTGAGTCAATTACTGTATAAAACATTAGCAGTAGGCTGAAACTTGCCTCTCTGTCTCTCTAGATGCGATGGGCTTATAACACAGGCAAGCTAACTTCCACCAGACAAGGAACCCAAATCCATTGTGGTGCTGTGCTCTACTCACAGAAGCACCTACATGGCCCACAAGCACTGCTGTCAGTGTACGGTCCTACAGGTAAGGCAGCTGTTCCAGAAAATAGGAATGGCCATATGCCTGGGGAAAGCTCCTCCAGTGCAGTATTGTGTTGATGAATGGTATTGCAATAGTGACTGGTAAAGGAGTGTGAGAGCAGCTCAGGTGGCACAGCCCAGGCTACAGAACTGGGGCTGCTTTGGGACTTCCTGACCTGCAGCTCATTTTGTTGTGTTTAATAGTGCCTGACAGGTTTCTCCTTGAAGAATTTGTTGCAGAGCTTCTGGAATTTATGTAAACATTCATTCCTGCAGCTAAGTGTTTCATACCTTAGTTATGTGTTATGGGGAAAAGTGTCTCCCTTCCTTCTGAACTTGCTAATAGCTTCACTTGATGATCTGTAGGTCTTGTATTGGAAGAAAGAATGAACAATTGTTCCCTATTAACTCTTTTTCACCCACAATTTTGTAAGTCTGTTCTATCATCTGATGTGTTTTATACCCTGAGGAGTTCTGTGCTGTTTGTGATATGGAAGGAGATTTTGTGCTTTATCACTTTTTCCTCCATTACTTCACAGTATTATACTTACCTATCTTAGTCATTTCCAGATAAGCTTCTGTAGCAGGTAGTGCATCAGCCCCAAAGTGAGAGTCTTGTGGCTGCATTTCAGCAAAGAGGATCTTCAGCCTCCTGTGATCCATTTAGGAGTTGTTGGTTGTAGCTTCTGGAGTGACAGTATGGTATGGTATAGTTAGGCTTAGTAAAGTAGAGTAGCTGTTTAAAATAGCTTAACAAGCATGTTGTGTCTGTTAGATACTGCTTACCTTTTCCTCCTTCCTTGGGACTCTCCTAAAGCAAATTTTATCTTCCGCTGCTACTTGTACTATATTCTTCACTTAAATTTAGTGTGGAAAAAACCACAACAACATGCA
>JAVHNF010027427.1:5656-15983 GCA_034783455.1 Micropsitta finschii | reverse complement strand
TTGGTTTTTTTGTTTAATTAGGGTCTTAACAGGACTGAAGCAGGACTAAAACCCATCAACAGAATAGGTTTGACACGGATTGTGTGTTGCTAAGGAATCATCTATGTTAAAACAAAAATTTCTTTTTTGGAACAGTCTCTTTTTATGTTGGCAGAGAAGACCTTCTGATTGATTTAGGGCAGTGAATTGGCTTTTCTTTATTACTGGCCCTCCTCCTTTAGCACTTAAAAGCTGCAGACGTGAATTGGAGCTGTATTATGCTAGGCAAGGGACAAAACCACATAAAAGTCTCCATCCTCACAAACCTTTTTGTCTCCAAATGGTTGGCTTGAGTGTTGCCAATGGCCTTCCTAAATGGCAGGTGGTACCATGGTGAGGAAAAACTCACTGTTTTATGGGGAGGCCACAGACCTGAAGGGAGGCATGCTATGTCTCAGAAGAAGCTTCTTGGGAAAGCAAGCAAGCAGGTATGCTAGGGGAGCATGGACAGACCCCAGCTACTCCTTGCCACAGCTGGGTTGTGTTCGCGTGGGTGCTTGTGTGCAGCAAGGGAGGAAAAGAGAGGGAGAAGGAGAGTTTCAGATGTGTCTGACATTTAACTGGGAGGATGGCTATCCTCTGTGCCGGGCAAGAGAACGCACTTCATCTGCATCTTCTAAGCAGATGCATCTGCATTTCCTAAGCAGAGCATGCAAAGATAGGCAGGGGGATTGCACACCTTGGCTACTTACGGGCATTTATAGGCACTCATAGGAGGTGGGCTTATTTTACTGAAATCAGTGATAATTTCAAAGGCCTGCCTGTTGACTGAAAAGCAAAAGAAAAACAAAACAAAAACGTAGCCAGCATTTGAAATACTAACAAATATTTTAATGAAAACGTTGAGAATCCCACTTGTTGAAGAACTGAAGGAATATATTACGTGTACTCTGATTAGCTTCAGACTTCAAAGGCAGTATTTAAATGGAGACTTTCCTCTGTAAAGGCATGTCAACAACCTCTGCCAAGTACCTTTCCTAGTAAGAAAAGCATTTACTCTTTCACAGATTAATCTGTAGTGTCCCATGGATCTCAGAAGATAAGGTTTTAGATTTTGTTGTCTCTTATGATGATGAAAATTAGCATCAAATGGTAATTCCACGGTTGTATCTAGAGAGGATGGGCTCAGAATTGTTTTTCGTTCTCTTTTATGACAAAAACAACTAATGCAAATAACCTTGCAAACTAAACAGCTCTGTCTTGCCTCTCAATTACCTCAGTTTCTCACTGTTTAAATGGTGTCAGAGTTTCAGAGATCCTAATTGTTTTTTTCTGCTACCTTTCACCTTTTGAAGTCATTTGTACTTGTAGGGAGTGAATTGCAAAAGCTGGGAGAGAAGACTTGTATGTGCTGCACATGGGCAGTAATGACTGCATAAAGGGGAAAACTATGAAGAATCCAAGCAACGATCTTGATTTAATTGTCACTGTTTCATGATGGTAGTCCTTAGAAATCCTGTTTCTCTGCAAAAATTCTAGACAGGTAGGATTCAGGTTCCAGTGGTTCGTGTCAGGTTACAAACAGCTGTATCCTCCACTGAGAAATTTCTGTTGCTCTAGTCATAGTTCAAACTAATATTGCCCTGAGCCATGCATAAAACAGTGCCAGAATGGAGGAAAGAAAGACAGAAAAAGAACTTAAATAGTAATACCACTTTATTTTGCTTTATGAAGCCAAACAAAACATCCCAGCTAGTGTAGCTTGGCTTATCATCAGCGTAGTCGTGTTAAGTATTAAAATATACAAAAAAGGGAGAAAAAAATTGTTTCAGCTCAGGAAACTTCACTTGTGGATTGTATTTGTAATGTAACAAGGGCTAAACTGACTTCATCCTTCAATTTGGCAAGGCATCTTCCAGGGTGAAACTTTCATTCAAGCTTTTAGCATAGAGCAAATAAACCTATAGAAGGCATGTTTTTTGTATGTATGTGCATCAGTATATAAAAATGAGACATTAGCAATGGTAATTTTCTAAATGCTCGCTTACAATCATGTTGCTAACATAAACAAATAGGAATTGGCACTGAGACAGAGCTGAGAAACAGGGAACAAGTTATTTACTCTTGTTCTTTTTTTAGAGTTTTAAAACAAGGTCTTGCTTGCTTTCTGGAATAAATGTAAAAAGACAAACTACAGTCTAATAAGAAAGTTAGTAATAGAAAGTAAAGCAAACCACAGTGCCTATAGGACTTGCTTTATTGGAACATGCAATATAAACATACTCTGCGGATGTAAAATTTACTGCTGTATTGTGATACAGATAATCAATATATCTCAGAAACATTATTGCTTTAGAATAGAAAATCAAAATTCTCCAAACATTTCTGCCTGGAAGACTTTGTGAATTTGGTCAAGTTTTTTGTGATAGGATTGAAACAGACCTTTTGTAACTGTGCTCTCCGTTCATGTGTGTGTTAGTTCCCTTCTTTCAGGAAGCAATTCAGATTGCTCTTTTTCTGTGCAATTACTGCTGTGTTAAGTTCAAGTAATATAGCATCTAAAATCATTTATGGAGCAAAGAAAAGAAGCTTTTTATTCTAACCTTGCCAAGAGCAGAAATAAAATGAGCTGTTGTGCTGGACGTGTAGAACTGCATGAAGATTTGTAACGTCCTATTTCTCGTGGTTTAGTCTTGTGTGCAGTCTGAGATTTGTGTGATTTAATGAGACTGTGATTCGTTTATCCTGTCAAGCTTTAAATAAAAAAAGCCTCAAAGCACTTCCTTCCTTTTCTGAATTATGTGTTTTTGCAACTATGGTATCAAAAGCTGTCCCTTAAAAAGAGGAGGGGAACCAAAAACAGTTATGTATATTAGCTGGATTTTTTTTTCCCTTATGCTTTATTACACGTTGGGTAGAATATCTATTTCTCTGCACATCTGTCTTGTTTCGAGGTATTAAGAGATTTCTGCCATCATGTTCAGTTACACATGACACCAGAACATAGGCATATGCTGCCTCCGAATTGCTTTTGCAGGGGGAAAGGGATTAAAACCTTATTCTGTGGGCAGGGATGGATCAGGCCCACAGAAAGCCAGGCTGCGCTGAAGATGGGCACTATCGTTCTTGGGCACTAGCCCTACCTATAGATGGGACCCTCTCTGCATGGGTGTCAAGAGACATGCACAGGGTAGAAGAGGGGAAGAAAATATGTGCAACTATTTTGGGTATTAATCCATTGCAAAGCTCAGTCAAAGGGTACCCTGATGCATGAGGTGGGAGAGTAACAAGGGCCATGCTCCACCTTCGAGGAGCTCATTTGGTGCCCCAGGGTTCCCTTTGCAATGTACAGGGGTGGCAGGAAGCAACACACTGACTTGGGGAGGGCTGCTCAGAATAAGGGGGGAGACACAGCATGGGTCCTGCTGCTCACCCAGACCTCCTGACTGTTGCGGGAGCATGGTGGCCTTTTTCCCCATCAGTTGCTTGGGAGAAATAGGGTAGCATACTCTGCGTCAGAGACCTCAGCAGCAGCAGGGCTCATCCAGTGCTTACCCAGAAAGAAGGTGTCGTGGTTTAGGCCCAGTAGACAAGGATGTGATTGTTCCTAGTAGGAGAAAGTTTTGGTTTTAATTCTCAAAGCCTCAGTGATGAGTTGTCCCTGCCTCTGGCAGGTGGTGTTTTGCTGTTTCACTAGTGCTGTAGGCATAGTTTCTCTTCATCCTCTCTGCCACTCACCCCTGCCTTCCTGCCCTCTGTGCTGCTCTGCAGCTGGGTTTCCTTCCTGCCTGACCCAGTGTCCCAGTCTCTTCCCAGCCTCCCCCATTCCTTGCTTCTTCCTCCCTGTGTTGGCTTACTTGCATCCTCCTCGTTGACCTTACCTCGGCAATAAAAGTAAGTACCTTAATAAGGTGGTTACGTATGAATAGAGAATACACAAGTTAAGTGATGGCCATCAGTCTGATCCCCTTGTTTCCACACCTGGCTTTTATCTCCAGCCAGCTTGCTTTTTCAGCTGGCAGGCCTTATGCAAATGCACAGCATCAGCTTCCCAGGACCTTAATGCTGATCAGGTCCTTTGGGAAAGACTGCAGTGCCTCTACAATCTGCAGTTTATGATGGGAAGCAGAGATGGCAGAGGTAACACAAAAAAACGCTCTGTAGCCTGATCCACAAGGCTTTACCTGTGTGGAGGAACTACTGAGGTATATGAGTGTAGCTACCCAGGATGGTGTTTGTATAAAGCTGGATCACTGTGATTATCCAGTGGCATACTGAGTTTCACTTTGGAAAAGTGACTTGCACTGTCTTTGCATATTTGCAATGGTTTCATACTAACACAGATAAAAGTTTATGTTTTTTTTTCCTGGTTCTTGTATCAAGAGACAGTGCTGTGGCAGCTGAAATGTGCCTCAAACCTGTCCAAAACAGCCAGCTGGTAGTTCTGCGAGGACAGAAAAGATCCCTTAGCTGCTCTTTACTGTGTGTGAGGAACTATGGCCAAAGTGGTGGCTTCTGCACCCATGTCGCCTGGTGGAACCAAGCACTGCTGATATTTGCTGGAACTTGAAGCAGCCTTTGAACCTTTGCATCTCATGTGAACAGGGCCTGGACACAGCAAAAGTATGACAAGAGAAAATGACATTAAAAAGGGGGTCAGAAGTAGGTAAGACTGAGTGAAGGTAGTATGTGGCTACACGAGGGGCTCCTTGAGAGGCTGTCAGGGCTGATTTATGCTGTGAAAATTGCTTATTTTCAGCACGACTATGTTACGCTTCTGCCCCTTTGTAGTTTTGATTGAAGAGCCTGGAAGTGATTTACACTGAAGTTGCTTTGAATTTCACATGCAGTGATATGTAGTACATTTCTACAGAAATCCTCAGTTCTAATAACAAGACCGTGGCTGGCTCACACCAGTCTGTAAATAACAAAGAGTTTGCATGGTTTCCCCTAACCTGAAATTTGGGAGGAAATTCTATCCAGAGTGTAAAATCTTGGTGTGTATCAGAGCGATAGCCACTGTCATGGCTTGTGGGAAAAGATGCTACAGGTTGGGTAGATGGAGCTTGACCCAACCCAAGAGGTGCAGTCACTGCAAAGCCAGGTTTTCCCTGGCCCTTGATGCTCTGCAGAACATTTCCACTGGCAGTGGGAAAGTCTGCATGTGATGGCAAAGAGCTGGTATGGCTATTTTTACTTCCCTCCTGTCAGCCTACACTCATGTAACCTGTATGTGGTCCCTGGGCTGTGCAGGCGGCACTGTGGGCTGTGGGAAAGTAATGGCTGGTTTCAGTGCCAGGCAGCTTAAACTTGATGATGGAGCGTGGCGAGTGGCTATCAGATGCCTAGAAGATAGCTTTGACCTCCCACTGAAACCCAGAGATTGATGCATCTAAGCCCCCATGCTCTTACAGAATAATCTAGGACACGTTCTTTGGCAGAAACCCCACTGAGCATTTCTCCAGCTGCCGGGTTGCCAGCTTGAGTGAGTTTCACTGCAAGTCTCACTATATTTGGTAATTTTTTTACAGTCTGAGCGCCTGGAAATGGGGCATTAGAATAATAATAATAATAAAAAAAGCCATTCCACCCCACTCCTTTTAACTTAAAATCCTAGGTTTTATCAGAGGACCCGAGAACAGGCACACTGCCTGCCTGCATCCCTAGAAGCAAACAAGAAACTGAGACTGCTTTCCAAATGCCCTGGCTTGGGACACTTGGCTCACATTTAACGGGTGATTCAGGTTAGCAAGACGATCGTTTGCATACCTCCCAAGAAATTTTCCCTAAGAAGATAAATAAATATAGGTTAAAAAGGCACTGAGCAGTACTGAAAAAAGAAATCCCAGTTCTGAGTTGGTTGGCTGTTTCTTCTTTGTTTCAGAAGACATTTTCTTATGTTGCCATAAATAATACTGAATGCAGCCTGACTCCTCTGAAAATAATGTTGAAGGAAGGAGCCAGATTTATTGGGACTAACAAGGAAGTTGTCCAAAAGAGATTCATTAATTGGGAGGCCTAATCACAGCCAATAAGACAAGTACCCAGGCCATCAACAGACTAATATACATCTTTTGGCAGTCACCACTCCCCACAGGCTTGCCTGTCTGTTGGTGCCTACTGTATGGCTTGCACCGCAGAAATGATGTGATAATGCTAAAACCAATTTGGCACTTCCCACATGAGAGGGTGAGTGTGCTTCCCCACCCTGGAAATGCAGCCTCCAGCTGTCTTGCCCTTTGCCAGAGGTTTCTTAATACCCTGGAATTAGCTGACTAAGAGATGAAGCAAACTAAAGGAGCATTTGCTATCTGCTCAGGACGCCTAAGCTTTCCATCAAATAAACCCTGGTCTGGTTCTCAGCCCTTTGGGAACGGTTGCCCACAGCTAACATTTGCTTCCCCAAATAACCCTGAGGTGACCTTCCCACTGCAAAGCTGTAGCCAAGAAAAACCCTGTTTAACATAACAGTGCACATCTTAGAACATCAACTTGAACCATCCTGACCTCTGCGCTGCCGGGGTCTGTACAAATTAATTTTAACAATAGACAGTGTTGAAAGGGAGGAATGTTTCAAAGGAATAAAAAAAAAAATAAATAAATCTCCCTCATCCATCTCTTCTCATTTAAAAAATAGTCAGGAGGCCTATTTTAGAAAAACTTAAAGTGCTCCTTGTTGCAACACAATGGGCTATATAGGGGGAGGGGAACATGCTGATTTCTTGCATTGTAGCCTACCAAAATGAAATTTCCCACAAATGGGTTCCACTTTTGGAAGATTGGCCTTCGGTTTCCTCTGGGGAATTGGGTATTTCCTCAGATGATGCAAAGATACAAGTGGGGTTTGCCTTTCTTTTTCACAGCTGCTGCTAGTACGTCTATTAAGTGAATGAGCAAGGCTCTCCTTTCTACCTCCTTCACTAGTTTGTACCTTGCCTCATGTTTTCCATGGCTTTCATGCAAACAACCAGGCTAGGTAAGAAAAAAGCCCCTCTCCATATGGTAGCTAGAGCTTAAATCAGTTAATGATTGAAAGAGCCCATCAGGAAGGGGATGCATAGGAAAATGAGATCTTCAGACTCTGGGGCAAACAGGTTTATTAGTTCTGCTGAAGAGGAAGCTGGGTTGGGCTAAGTCCTGGGTGTTTTCCCCAGGTACAGACTCATTCCTCTGGTCCTCCTTAGCAGGAGCTGGGAGTCCAGCTGTCTCATTATTTGTAGATAGGGAGGATTATTATGGCGGAGGTGGTGAGGTTGGAGACAATGAGCAAACATTAATGATAATTTTAACATTCGTGTAGAATTGCTTTAAAAGCTTGAAAGCTGTATGATGTGCATAGATGAGAGAGAGGGAAGTTTCCTCGTGAAGCGTCCAGTGGACTTAAGTAATTACACCCATGAAATTGCCTGGTTTTGTTTAGCCAGTGTAATTCATTATGATTGTCATTTCTGGTTTCCTACACAAATGGTTTTCTCTTTGCAATTGAGATGTGCTGCCTTCAGCAGTACAGGGCATGAGCCCAAACACATCCATCCCCAAGTGGTACTGAGGGAGATTCCCCAGGGAGCAGCAAGGGGTTCGAGGGGGGCTGCCCTCTCTTCCCAGACATTCCCAAAGCTGGGACCCTGCAGGGGTTGAGGGGGAGAGGACTGGATGCTTAGTGGGGAGGGAGATAAGATAAACTGATGGTTCTCTGGGCTTACTACAGCTTTCCATAAGCAGCCTTCAAGATCCTGGGAGGTTGTAGGGGTCCTCTTGCAACTAATACTGTAATGACCTTGAATTTGCTTCCAGCTCGGCTGTACTGCTGGAGGACAAGGCTTTTCTTGTGAGCAAAAAACATTAAAGCAGCACAGAGATTTGCCTGCATAGCTCTGGTCTTCAAGAGATTTGAGTATCCTTTTTGAGGCCCCACTTGCAACAAGGGATTGTAGATAAGCTTCTGCAGTAGTTAATGTGTAAAGTTTTCCAATTTATTCTCACTGGTGCCTCTCCTTTTGCTTGCCGTCCTGACAAGTACACTGCTGTATGCTGGGGGGGGTTGTCTTGTTTTACGCAGATAATTTTTTGCTGCATGAAAAAGGTAATTATGTGCATGCTCATATGTGCACACCATCCGAGATGAGTGCGGTTTTATGATCTTGTAGGTGCTAAGGGGGGAAAAGGTCATGTGCTTTAATTTAAAAATAATAATGCCACTGATTCCTTTTTCAGACTGTAGCCTGACTAGAAACTTTCATAGGCTCACACCTGAGTTAAGGCTAAATCCTTTCTATTTCTTATCAACTTCTGGTTATAAGATACAATAAAACTTGGACAAAAAATGAGGAAAATGTGAGATTTTGGTATGGATTATGTTTAAATTGTGTCTGGACTTGTTATGTGACTCAGTGGAAAGTATTAGTGACCTCTTCCTTTCTAGGTTTGACTTCCTCTGAGGTTGTCTGCTAAAAAGATTCTGCAAGATGCTTCCTTTTGGGATCCTGTAAGAAATGTATATTCAGCAGGAGAAACATCTGACTGAGCAAAGACTAACTTACACAGTGGTTTGGAAGCCATGTGTTGAAAAGTGCTGGGGAAACACAGCAGGGAAAATGATAAAAAGGGATAAAAGCAGTTCAGATGGGCAAAGAATGCTGATTTAAAAATGCAAACCATCTGAACACTGATGAGTGGGAAGGTTGCAATAACTTCAGGGCAGACCAAAGTTGCACAACACTCATATACTGTAAGTTGACTCCCACAGGACATTGCCTGCAGTGATTTGAAATTGGAAGTGGGGGGGAATGTTGAGGTGCTGCAGAGAGTAATCTTGCAACAGCAGAGTGCAAGTAGAAAATGGGTCAGTTGGAGTAATAGCTTTTTTCTATGTGGTTTGTGTGAGCCAGGCCAAACCTGTGTGAAGCACAGGGTTATCCAATTCATGATTATTTATTTATGTTTCTTTGGTATATTAGAAATGAATGTGTTTGCAATGAGGTTTGGTCACCCAAGTGTGACATTATGAATCCTTTCTCTGGACATCGTCTTGTTTGCCAAAGTCAGCTTTCTTTTTTTTAATGTTCCAGGCTTTGTCTACATCGTTCAAGTAGACTCTGTTTGGAAATGTAATGCTGTGGCCTCACATTCCCAGGAGGTCAGCAGAAATGCTAGCCTGAAGTATCCCTGCTAATACCACCTACAGTTTGTTCTCGCCTCTGCATTGTGGTAGGCAATCTCCTCATTTATGCTGAAACAACTGGATGTGTCACCACGCTGAAGTGGATAAGGGGCTTGCCCAGTTTAAAAAACACAATAATGCCTTGAACGTACATTTCCCCACCCTAACCCCCTGCCGTATCAGTTTACTGGTTCAGTTTGTAATATTCCAGCCCCATACGCAAGGGGGTTGGCAGTGGTGGAGGCACAGTGCAGAAATGAGGGACGGGGAATGCCTTATGCCAGTGTTAGTTTCCTTTCAATGTGAAAACACAGGCTTAGTTAAGGCTTCAGCCTAAACTTTGCACTCAGCTTTGATGGACTTCAGCAGCTTGCAGAAAGGTGATAGCATACGGTGACTGTGGTTTTGGTCCCTCCTGACGGTCAGGTATAATCGTGTAGTGTGTTAATCAGAGGCATGTAAACTGTTTGGCTGCGGTGTGATGAGATGGTGGCTCCTGAGGCACAGGCTGTTAATGAAATCCAAGCCTGTCCCCTCTCCTGATCCCTTTTTCTGATCACAGCTGGCTGGTATAAGAGGTTCTTAAGTCCCACCATTAGAGCTGGAAAGAATGCTCATTTACAGTGCTGCTGTGTAACTTCCACTAAAGATCTTTTTAACCACTTACCCCCAGTTCATCCAAGAACATGATCATGCGATGTTTGTTGCTCTTGATGAATGGATTCACCCCTTCCATATATGGCTCCTAGTAAATTTTAGAAGTATTTATTAGAAAAAAAAAACCAATCAATGCCAAGATAATTGTTACACCTGCCGTAAACAGTGCAGTCAGACAAGTAACACTGCACAGAACGTGTGTAATCTGGAGTGATTTTATCTTTTCAAGTGAATTTCAAATGCAGGTGTGCAGCCACTCAAAAGACTACATAATTCAGTGTTTTCTTAGAAGAATCAGATACCCAACTCATACTTCCTTGTTCATGCCTACTGATCTGAACTTGCATTGAGGCGAATGTCTCTTGGTACTTACCTGAAGTGAAAGCTCTACTTTAAAAGGTATGATCCTTGTTCTTCCATTAATGCTTACATTCCGAGTTATGTATTTTAGAGAAATAGCTTTGTAACACCCTGCCTGAAGTCACTGTTATTATACCTAAATCAGCAGATTTATTTTTCAACCATGTTTTG